>JACCPG010011174.1:0-59613 GCA_016069955.1 Drepana arcuata | reverse complement strand
CCACTTTCATTATTCTCTTCATACATGCTCTTTGGTTTAGGGTACTCTTGACCTGACCTTTTTTCAAGACGTCCCTAATTTGGTCTAGAAACGTCCGCCTAGGTCTACCCTTCCAACACTTTCATTCACACTCGCCTTATACACTTTTTTCGTCAATCGTTCTTCATTCATTCTCTCGACATGGCCAAACCATCTCAGCATACCTCTCTCAATTTTTGTCACTACATCTTCTTTCAGACCACAACGTTTCCTTATCTCACTATTTCTTATCCTGTCACTCAGCTTAACTCCTATCATACTTCTTAACGCTCTCATCTCAACTGCATACAATGTAAATAAATATATTGTTTATCGTCATTTACCAAATTGTATTTGTGCATCTCTTATTTTGGACGATAAGGGCAGCACTTACAATTATTGCTTCCAATAATGGCTTCGCTTTCGTTTTCTCGAAACAATGCCGTCCGTATACAGGACTGTCTCTTGTCTATATTATAACTGGATACTAAAAAAAAAACAAACAGTTTTCAATTACACTTACTGAGGATCCACACGACAACAACGGAGTATGTGCAGTCAATGGCATCCCTTTTAAATTACTTCACTCTGCATGAATACACAGTGATGTCTTGTTGAATGAATTCATTCCTGTACGATTTTTCTCTCAGCAATGTATGCTATGCACTTATTATATCTACGTATGTATTGTCGGCCTAGTGATCAGATATACTGCCTGCGAAATTTGATTGTTCGATTCCCGCTGGGAGGGAATATTTGTGCGATGAACACGAGTATGTTCCTAAGTCTTGGATATCCTACGTCTGTACCTAAATATCTATGACTAGTTGGCATAATACAAGCATCGCTTAGCTTGAGACTATGTCCATTTTTCTTCATTTTTATACACATAATATGTTTTATTTTTTTATATATTATTTTAGAGTTAGAAGTTTTCCGATGAAATTCCCTGGTTGCATCTAAATTCGTTCGTTTCTAAATTGATTCAGAGAATTCGTGATGGTTGTTGTTTACACTAGTTTATTTTCGAAGATCACGTGGGATGCGGAGAAAGTAAATGTTTACCTAAAATATATTTCAAGCACATCTTCAGTTACTCAGACTTTCACTTTCTTTAAGATTGTTCGCGCTAAAGGAAACTTCAGAGGTTATGTGGTTTTGTATTCGTCTGACAATTTAAAGAGATATATTTTAGGTGTCAACGTGAAAGACGGCGAGTCCATCACCGTTTCTCGACAATAAATACGTATTTTTATGTCTTCCCAAACGTATAGAGGTTTCCTCTTGATGTTTTCCTTCACTGTAAAGCTCGAGAAAAACTCCTCGGTAAGTCGGTATTCGAGCTTGAATCCTTTGTGTTGAAGGCGACTACTCGAACCACTCGGACATCACGGCTATATTATAACAAATAATATTCCTAAAGTTGCAATGTGCTTAATATTTCATCTAAATGATTGTAAAATCAGGGGGGTGAGGGGGTGGGTGGTTTCTGTAAAAAGCTTAAGTGAATTTCCTGTGAAAGTGCCAAGCCAATTACATTCGCGGTCCGTTCATTTCCTTGTCCAATAATCAACGCTTTCTTGTATTGGTTATCATTCGTTTACGAAGATATGAAATCATCGATCTTATGTTTTTACTAGCCTACTAATATTACAAATCTCGATAGTTTATATTAAAGAAAATGTATTTATTAATTCATTAATATTATCAATATCAATAATTAAATAATAAATAAAAATAGAATGTATGAAAAAATTAAAATTATAATGTTGTTAATACCTACATAAAATGACACTACTAATATTATAAATGCGAAATCTAGTGAGGATGTTTATTCCGCTTTCATGCAAATAATACTGAACAGAATTGGATGAAATTTGGCACAGACATAGGTGATAAAATAAAATTTCACGCGGGAGAACGGGCAGGGCACCATGTTTAAAAAAATGTTAATAATAAGAATATTATGCTTACATGACAGCATTAGAGCCGTGGTGGCCGAGTGGTTCGAGCAGTTGCCTGCGACGCAAAGGTCGCAAGTTCGAATCCCAACTGTACCAATGAGTTTTTCTGAACTTAAGTACAGTGATTAGTCACACCACGAGCTTTACGGTGAAGGAAAACATCGAGAGGAAACCCGCATACGTCTGAGAAGAAATTCAAAGGCGTATGTATAGTCGTGCTTGAGTAACGGCGATGGACTCGCCATCTGTCACGTTGGCACCTAATATACCTCTTGGCGGAAAGTGGGTGTGTGGGTATTACCTATACACCTCTGCCTACCCCTTCGGGGACCCTTGTGGGAAGGCGTGAGGATATATTATATATATTATTACATGACAGCATTATAATTGGAGTAGCCGTCAGTAACCGCATACTATCAGCGATATTTGCAGCCTTTGTTGTATTAAAAACTCTGTTAACATTGCAGACGAGGAGAAGTGGAAAATAAACATTACAACTTTTGTCCAACTTACGTCCAACTGACTGTTTTTTCCTTTTTCTGTCCAACTAACAGTAAAACCTTAACTACTTCAATGTGTCCGCCAACATACTCGCTGACTCGACGAATTTCGTACCGCAAAAGTCAATGATATTTTTTTACGTTAATCATTCCTATATTTTAATACTTATTCTGCTATTCTCGTAATTGTCGAATGCAACAAATCAGAGATCATCAGAATCGGTTCACCCGTTCTTGAGTTATAAATAATCCGATTTTGTTTTATACCTCTGGCGGAAATTGGGTGTGTGGGAATTACCTATACACCTCTGCCTACCCCTTCGGGGACCCTTGTGGGAAGGCGTGAGGATATATTATTATATTATATGGATATATAATACTTAGAAAGGTAATAAGGTTTTCAACAAATTTCCAACAGTAAAAGGTCAAAAAGTTACATCACGTCACACTTAGTACCTGTACACAGTAGTCCCTGGCTCTTCTTAAACACTTCACTGAAGCATCTGAATGAACTTCATTAAGCCGCTTTCCTACAATCAAGCGAGAATGAGCTTGTCTGCACCCTCTGTAATATTCGTGAGAACTAAAATGGTTTACGAAAGTATGATACAATTACTTACATACATACGTATATATCACCACGCCGAGGCCCTAACGGGGTAGGCAGAGGGTATAGAGCGCCAATTCTCTCTATATGTATGCTCTCTATATAAGCTTTTAGCTGTAATTTTATTATTATTGGCTGTAATATTAATAAATAACATAAATAATAATTGTATGTATACATTTTAAAATATTATATACTTGTAATATGCATAAATATATTAATTTAAGAGTGAGACGACACGTGTTTAGTATTGCAGCTCTTTGTAGGGGTGTGAGAATGGATTTGGTCAATTGTAGCGTGTTGAGGTTTCTCTGCAGTGTGTTCGGAACACATTACGTACCTTGGTGTATCTTATGTACAATGTTTTTCTTGAATTAATAAAATACACAAGTACAACAGGTCTTAAATTAGTCCAAGACAAGGCCAGTTACCACAAAGGGACTATAGAATCAATCTCAAGGAGTATCGATACTCAAAGGCCAGGCTTCTGTTAATATTATCAAGTATCTGGGTCAAAAGGACTCTCACACTCGCTTGTACTCATTTTGTATAAATCTAATTAGTTAGTTCGGCGATAACGGTCTCAATAACTCGACAGAAAGATTGTAAGTTCGAATTCCGACTGTACAAATTAGTTTTTCTGAAGTTAAGTACAGTGATTAGTCACACCAAGAGATTTACGGTGAAGGAAAACATCGAGTGGAAACCTGCATACGTTTGAGAAGAAATTCAAAGGCGAATGTATAGTTGTGATTGCGTAACGGCGATGGATTTGCCATCTGTCACGTTGGCACCTAAAATATACCTTTAGGGAAATATGGGTGCTCAGTGTTCTACACATATTTCTGACGACTCCTCCGGGAAGCTGCAGGCGTGGAGATGTATGCAATAAAAACCAAAATACATACATATCATCACGCCGAGACCCTAGCGGGGTAGGCAGAGAGTATAGAGCGCCAGTTCTCTCTAGACTTACATACCTCTTTTGCTTCGTCCATATTCATCAGTCTCTTCATACTAGCTCGTCAGTTTCGAGTACTCTTGACGTTCCCGTCCTTGAGCGTCCGATCGATTTGATCCAGGTAGTTGGAACGTGGTCTTCCTCTGCCTCTTCTTGCACACACTTTGCTTTGTATATCTGTTTTATCAATCTTTCTTCACTCATCCTTTCTATATGTCCAACGTAACATGCCTTTCTTCATCTTTACAATCACGCCCTCATTCAAGCCAGTTGATTTGCGAATCTCTTCATTGCGGATTCGATCTAAGATCGTTACTCCGCACATTTTTCGCACAAACACGTAAATCAAAATAAGCATGAGTTTTACAATTGTCACTTTGCCATATTAATTTGTACTGCACTGTTCTGATATGAAACTTTGACAAATAGTCGTCGCCGTTGTCAACTTTGTTGTTCATAACTTGTTCTGTTCTATGACTCGGCTAACTTCACCTTGCAGTGAGATAGTTGATGCTTGAAACACATTGAGATGATTCAATTTATATAACCGCCCTGGTGGCTTTATGGCTCAAATTATTCGAAATATGCAGGTTCAGTATCGAAAGGGAACTTACCGAGTAATATATAATAATTAAGGCGGAAGTAATACGTTATAATTCCAAATATGTCATTGGAAACCCCAAATGTTTCCATGGATTTGTAAGTAGTCAGTTTTGCATCTGTCTGTAAATATTGTTAACATTAAATCAAATCAAATCAATATATTTTTATTTCACATAGGCTCATCTAGCACTTATAAAACGTCGAAAAAGACGACAAGATTTGCAAACAAGCATACTGCCCATCTGATGGGAAACGGTTACCGCAGCCTATTTACGCTCACGATACTGAAGTATCACTTGCGTGTTGCCACTCTGTGTTCGGAGAGTTATAGGTGCACGGTTCGGTTTGGTCGTTTTCATGGAGAAGAACCAGCAAGAAACTCCATGGTTACTTTTTTAAAATCATTAGGTATAAAATAACAATATTATTATGTTACAGCATTAGTAATTAAGTATGGAAGAACATTGTAGACCCGACAAATAGGTCGTTGCTTTCTATACAAAACATACATAAAATAAGTAAACTAAAAATATTAAATATAATCCGAAAAATCAATGGAAATACCTTTTGTTTCTGTATATATACAGCCATTTAGTGGTCAGGTTCCTTTTTCATTTACCAGATTTAGGAAAAACATCTTGTACAAATCAATAACGGTTTAAGAATACATTGTTTTCAGCTTAAGAATGAAATATAAAGCATGTTACAAATACGTTGGGTGATTTTTGTGTTAACTGCAACAGAACGCTATTTGATTATGATAAACGTGTCCTCATCTTCCTGCGTGCTTCTAAATAAGAGTTATTTTAGATATTAGAATAGTCTAAGTAGAGAAATTGTTTGTCATGATGAATGAAAATGCTTTTAAATTAACATTAGGTAAATAAGACAATAAAACACTTGACAAATATATGAACTAACTAGACGTGCCGCGAGGTTTCATTATATATCCTCATGCCTTCCCACAAGGGTCCCCAAAGGCGTAGGCAAAAGTATATAAGTAGTACCCACACAACCACTTTCCGCCAAAGATATATTTTAGGTGCTAACGTGACAGAGGTTTTGCCCGCGTTAAATGATATTGTTAATTGAACTTTGTTCACAGTGTTGTTTAGGTCTATGGATCAATAATTTTGTCAAGTCTTTAACATTGTTAGCACATTGATCTAGACTTTGTGGTTTGAAACATTTGCTAGATATCAGATATATGTAAGATGCGTTTTTAACACTTCCAAGATTTTCATGCGATCTAGGTATTGCTTGCAAATCAAATGTTGACTCGAATTTACACGTGCAAATCTCACGGTGTTATTGAAACCGTAAGAATTTACAATTCGTACATTACGCACTAAGCAAGAGAAGCGATTCAACGTACTCGATAACCTCGAATCATATTTGAGGTTTCCTACGCATCCGGTGTGACCGGAGCTTTATTCGGAATTCTCGTTAACACAAACCGCATCGTAAAGACGTCTAATGACACTCTCTTATTGCAAGAGACGTCGACACCTTTTTACAGAGACATAGACATTCTCGTAAGAATACAGGAACAACTGGATTTATAGAAACGTCGATACTCATTGGTCTAGTTTGGTTTATGGGACGCTTGCCTGTACTAGGGACGCAGTAGTAGGTAGATGACCGAATCAGGAATATACATACGTTACACATATAACCCATCAAGATTGGGATCAAATTACTTTGATACTTATAATAATAATAATAATAATATCCTCACGCCTTCCCACAAGGGTCCCCGAAGGGGTAGGCAGAGGTGTATAGGTAATACCCACACACCCACTTTCCGCCAGAGGTATATTAGGTGCCAACGTGATAGATGGCGAGTCCATCGCCGTTACTCAAGCACGACTATACATACGCCTTTGAATTTCTTCTCAGTCGTATGCAGGTTTTCCTCTCGATGTTTTCCTTCACCGTAAAGCTCGTGGTGTGACTAATCACTGTACTTATGTTCAGAAAAACTCATTGGTACAGGTGGGATTCGAACTTGCGACCTTTGCGTCGCAGGTAACTGCTCGAACCACTCGGCCACCACGGCTACTTTGATACTTAAATATCGATTGTCTGGAACAACGCAGGCCACTGCTTTAAGCTCTTACTTGACAAGTGTCTTAAATAAAAGACTAGGAAATCATAAAACTACATGAAAAATTTAAAATACAATGTGATGGTAGGGTATAGGAAATATTTTTTCATGGTTCCTTGAACAATTTGTAGTTAGATTAAAAATCCACGCCTCCCCGCAAGGTTTCCTGAAGAGGTAGGCACAGGTCCACTTTCCGCCAGAGATATATTTAAGGTGCCAACGTGACTAATGGCGAGTCTATCCTGTCTTTAAGTTTGTAAACAGTGACCTATTCACTTTTAATTTGTCTTGACTAACTAGTTGTTCCCCGCGTAAACTTTTATTACATTGCCAGATTTTATTTTTCCTATTTTATTAAACTACCTCTGCGTGAAACTCCATCCAATTCTGTTCAGTAGTTGCGTGAAAGAAGATCCTCGCAAAAGGTCGCATTAATAGTTTTTCTTTTATTTCCTTATAACTAATAAGACTGACTTTCAAAAAGTATTTTCTCGAGAGGATTATATCGGGAAACAAACTGATAAATCAAAGCGAAGTGCTCGGCGATGCATAAATACTTGGAGAGGGGGTGGCCTCCCTTTAGGACGCTACTGCTCCATCCGCTGTTTAGACTTTGCCATACCTTATTTCACTAGATGTTGCTCGCGACTTCGTCTGCGTGGAATATAGTTTTTATCTTTGTTATATGTACCTAACGTAGTGCTTAGTCACACCACGAGCTTTATGGTGAAGGAAAAAATCGAAAGTAAACCTACATATGCTGGGAAGAAATTCAAAGTACACTGATGCTTGAGTGACGGCGATGGACTCCTGTCCCGTTGGCACCTAAAATATATCTGGCGGAAGGTGGGTGTGTGGATACTACTTACACATTACTCCTTCCTATCCGTTCAGTGACCCTTTTGGGAAGGCTGTAAGATATATATAAAATATTTCTTTTCAAGGAAATTTGCTAAAATCGATCTAGCGTTAATACGGAGCAGATATATATAGAGTAACTTTCCCATGTATAATATTTATATATCTGACATTAAAACACAATAGTAATTGATGTAATTTGCAAGCGTATGGATTAATTGATGAGTTTGAGCAGTTGCCTGCGACGCAAAGGTCGCAAGTTCGAATCCCGACTGTACCAATGAGTTTTTCTGAACTCAAATACAGTGATTAGTCACACCACGAGCTTTACGGTGAAGGAAAACATCGAGAGGAAACCTGCATACGTCTGAGAAGAAATTCTAAGGCGTATGTATAGTCGTGCTGGAGTAACGGCGATGGACTCGCGGTTGTTGTGAAAAGGCTCAAAGGAAAGGACTCAAATAGGTGTAACTATAAGTATGTAACTGAATATTTGTGTAGCCACTAAAACGTCAGAAATATGACAAGCACTCCGGTCTATTAAAGCTGTGATAGTTTATTTGTCTGATAATACATGTTATGTCCCATTGAGGGGTATAAACAGGTCTTTGCCCCCTCAGCTGGCCAGTTATGGCTTCCTATCTATCTGAAGTTGCTAACGTACACACAATCCAGACTGGGTCAATAAGTTTATTGCAATTCACAAAACAATATTGGTTTGTCGAACTTCGATTTACAGCGAAGGACAAATGCGTTAGGAAGAAATAAAAAATACGTGTGTACAGCATTTGAGGATCGATCACGGTCTCGCCACCTGTCACGTTGGTAACAATCAATGTGTATATGTATGTATGTCTCTAGAAAAGAGGGCATTGTAAAACCCCTTCCCTCCCTTTTTGGAAAAGATTTTTGCCAAAGAGCATTTCCTGAAGAAATATATTTGCGATAACTGTATTATACTATCGACCGGCCGTGTATATTTTTACTTTTGTCGATACATAATTTTGTTGTTTTTTTTAACAGATAGGTATATATATATACATATATATATATATATATATATATATCTAGCTTGTAAGATTCCTAGTTCGAATCCCGACTGTACCAATAAGTTTTTCGGAACCTAAATGGCATCATACCAATTATTTGTATACTTAAATGATCAATGAACTTTGTGTTACTTTAAATCTCGTCTGAATATGGTTTTTCAGAGGAAATTATTATACTCAGAAGTGTCAAATTGTTTCAATTATGGCATGAGAACCCACTGTCAATAGAACAATTAATTAGTCCAACCAAAAGCAATACTGAGCCGGAAGTCCTCCTACCACAAAACTCATAGCAGACAAGAATAAACATGGCCGGACAAGGCCTTATATCCCATTCACGGATATATTTAGAGACCTGCCACAAATTAATGAATTGTTACAATATAACGGGTGTAATTAAATTGTTTGTTTACGCTTCCGGGTAAAATTGTGTTATTAAATTGCTCGCATCTTGTCTTTGTCTGACGTCTTTTGTTTGATGAATATGAAAGAAAACACGATTTCAATATTATTATTTTCTTCCTGGAAGTATTAAATACTCCTTGCTCAGAGGCTTAACCTTCGGTTCCCAACACGTGTGGAGTACAAGTAGATGAAGAAAGATAGGATATAATTTGTGGCAACATAACTGTGATCTTAGGTAATGTTAGTTCCTCGAACACTATCCGTGCCTTTGCCACTTTCCTATTTCCTTCTTTTTTATCTTTTCCCTGCCTACTCAAGGCTTTCTACCGTCTTAGAAATTTTGTGCTTACGTTCTAAATATTACTGGAATCCCATAACCGATTACCAGTGGGGCTTAACCTGCTATCTTGATTTTTCCTCTGACGAGGTAAAGACTATTTTTGAGCCTTAAATAATTCATTCACTTTATTCAGGTTGATCCAATATTATATTCAACCGGTGGAGAGAGCATAAACCGTTTACAAACACGAACAACACAGTCATACCGACGATATGACTGTACACACTTAGGGATCCGACGTGCTGCTATTTTTACTCGAACGGAAAATAAATATGTTTATTCAAGTTAGCAAAACATACTGTCGATATCCACTACGACACGTAGCCTCATATATTTCTCACTTGAATGGACACAGTTGCGCAAAGACAATATTCGAGTGTAGGCTACCGTCGGCGGGGTCGGTGACCCAGACGTGGCTCGTCACTTCTGTATAGACATCTTAAGGGCCCCACTACAGACTACAGGTCGATAGGAATTAATTATTGTTTGCTTCGATCATTCTAACTATTTCATTAAGGTAAATATTGTAAGTATCGAATGTTTGAACAAATAAATACCTGCATATATTTCAATTTTATTCAAAGACGTACGTATATTCGAGCTTGAGAATTGGCGATAGAGTCCTATCGGGATCTTTGGCATCAAAATGTATTCCGGCGAAAAGTAGAGGTTGTTTCACAGCTGCCTACCCCGTCGGGGATCCTTGTGGGATGGTGTAGATAATTCTTCGAACAGCCCTCGGTCTCGCTATCCATTGTATGGCAAGAACCTTACTGTGTACTTTGTTAACGCTAGGAATTAATCACAGACGTTATTAACAATAAGAGGAAATACTTAAGAAATGAAGAGCCGTGGTGGCCGAGTGGTTCGAGCAGTTGCCTGCGACGCAAAGGTCGCAAGTTCGAATCCCGACTGTACCAATGAGTTTTTCTGAACTTAAGTACGGTGATTAGTCACACCACGAGCTTTACGGTGAAGGAAAACATCGAGAGGAAACCTGCATACGTCTGAGAAGAAATTCAAAGGCGTATCTAAAGTCGTGCTTGAGTAACGGCGATGGACTCGCCATCTGTCACGTTGGCACCTAATATACCTCTGGCGGAAAGTGGGTGTGTGGGTATTACCTATACACCTCTGCCTACCCCTTCGGGGACCCTTGTGGGAAGGCGTGAGGATATATATTATTACTTAAGAAATCAAACAATACTCAGTTCATTATAGTATTTGAGATAAGGCTGTATAGTTAGTGGGCGACAGTGTAGGCGCAAGTGCTGCGCAAACATAGTTTTGAGTTACTGTTTGTTGGGTTCAGATGGACCAAGTATGAATGCTATTTGCACTGTACAAATTTTACATACATACATACATATCATCACGCCGAGTCCCTAACGGAGTAGGCAGAGAGTATAGAAGGCCAGTTCTCTCTAGACTTACACCTCTTTCGCTTCGTCTATATTCATCAGTCTCTTCATACATGCTCATCGGTTTCGAGTACTCTTGACGTTCCCGTCCGATCGTCCGATCGATTTGATCCGGGTAGTTCGAACGTGGCCTTCCTCTGCAAATTTCCTTGTACAATTTCAAAATTCTTTTTACAAATTTTACATGAGTGAATCCACCGTACAACTTTAAATGCCATGATTCCCAGCAAGAATATCTTCTTTTATATCTTCAAGCCTTCCCACAAGTCCACAAAAGAGTAGGCAGAAGTATGTACAACTCAGACAACCACTTTTATCGAAACTCCACTTCAGCAAAATGTTACGACCATTACAAGTCATCTATACTAATATTATAAAGTGGAAAGATGTGTATTTTTGTGTGTGTGTATGTTTGTAATCAAAACTTATGTGCCGATTTCAAAAATGATTTCACCATTGGAAAGCTACATGCACCTTAAATGACATAGGCTATATTTTCTTTTAATAATAATATATATCCTCACGCCTTCCCCAAGGGTCCTCGAAGGGGTAGACAGAGGTGTATATGTAATACCCATACACCCACTTTCCGCCGGAGGTATATTAGGTGCCAACGTGACAGATTGCGGCGAGTCCATCGCCATCTGTTACGTTGCCATATAAAAAAAACATATCCACCCGTGCGAAGCCGGGACGGGCCGCTAGTTTTATTAATAAAATATCCGATCGCGTTCTGCCGCAGACTCTGAGTGTCTTATTTAGAGTCTAAGTCTGAGCTTAAATTACAGAATATTGAAAATTGCTGGAGAATTCTATCAACAGCTTCTTTGTATGCAGAGTGCTAAGATGTGAAGATTTCCATGAAGTCGAAATTTGCAACTCTGCTTCTACGTGTTCATCAAACGATTTCCAACGAATTGTTTACCGCTAAGAGTAAACTGTTACTGGCCATTTAGCACTAACCACAATTTTATTTTTTAGACTGATTAATGTCCTATATTGATTAGGAGAATCGTCTGATGTCTAAAATTTGATGTATGTACAAATGGCTTGCCTATGACAGCTGTCAGTGAGTCATGTGCTGGCGGGTTCTGATTGAAATGCGCGCCGTCAACCTTAAACCTGTGTTGTTCTTAAAATATTTTAGTACGATGGCAACACATTTACCATTAGCTATTTTTTAGCTTTTAGTACCTATTTCATATTCATAATTTTCGTATTTCTTTCCATAAAACCTGTTAATAATAACGCGAAATTTTCTTTCTTGTTGCTGGTTAGAGATATGATCGCGAGCTATAGATAAGAGCTTGTTAGAGCGAGTTAGGACAAGTGCTCAAGCCCAAATATATTTTTGCCGGAAAGTAGGCGTGTGTACTGCCTATACACCTCTGCCTAACCCTTCGGGGACCCTTGTGGGAGGAACTAGTAATAAGTCTGCAGATTTAAATCTATAAAAATAATAAAATAAAGTCCATAATACATTTAAAAAAAAATATAAAAGGTTTTTAAAAAAAATATAAAATACTTCTGTGCACACCCGCTTCCATGTTTCTCCTGTCAACGGTGGTTGACTGGTAGAAAATGCTTTAGCATTAAGTCCACCATTGTACTTTAATTGTGCATAAATATTAAATAAATAAATAATAAATATTAATTAGTTCGACTTTTATTCAAACAGTTTTAGACAATTCACAAATATTTCGCTACGCCATAAGAGTTGAAAAATATTTAATCAAATATTAATATAATTCGTTTATAAAGCAGCATTGATTGTTTGGCATTATCGTAAAATTTGGGTGTTTGTTCATTACCCGAACAGAGTGGTTGGGAAAACGATGAAATCAATTTCTTTGGAACTCTTAACGAAGTAAAAACGATTACTCACATTCAATTTACAACTTTGTCCTACGATTGCAACAGCTCCTGAATAACTGCTGTCTAGGGATTTGTGATTGCATTTGCAATGTTTGCAACTAACTCAATTTTCTCAAAGGTTGAAGTTGATCGCTTATCGACACACAAGCGTTGCTCTGCGGTTTCGCCAACGTCAAATATGATTATCTTCACTGCACTTCGAACTTGCAATCTTTGTGCTGCAGGCAACTACTCGAACCTCACGCCCACCACGGCTATGTTTGCTTTACAGGTTAACGAGTAATAGTCGGCCTAGTTATAAAATGTACTTGGAACTGTGGAACCCTACACTTAGCGTAGTGTGCCACGGTCTTGTTCGGTTTTTTATTATAGACACAGACAGCTTAGATAACGAACTCGTTATGGTATGCAACGTTGCAAGTGAACATCGTGTGCCGAGGCGACTAAACTTCGCATGCTAAAGGAGCATTTTAAAAGAACCAAATTTCATTGCAGAGATTTTACTGGGTTAAAGTTAGACCTTCATTGTAAATAATGCGGTGACTTCAGAGAAATTAAGTGAAGTATATTTATTTGTCTGATGATGAAGAGATGAACACCTATAAATATTATCTTGAGGTTATTAAGGATTTATGGTGTGAAGAGATTCGTGCAGGGTTGGCAAGGTGCGGGCGATACCCCTGGTGCTGCATGCGTGCATATCCTCACAGCTTTTTATATCATTAGGTAATTGATTGTATTGGAAAAGATTACCGACTAATATAAGTAATGCGAAAGTTTGTGCGGATGTATGAATATTTGTTACTCAAGCACGCCAGAACGGCTAAACTGAATTAAATTAAATTTGACACAGATAGATTATTAGCTGTACACATAGAATATGTTAGGTTCCAAAATTAAATCTAGATAAAATTATACTAATGAAATAGATTTTTACGTATATATAGATAGACTAGCTGTCCCGCCCAGCTTCGCCCGGGTGAAAAAGTACTATTGCTTCCCCTATGGAGGCAATAGATGAAAAACGTGTTTTTTTTAAAGTTGAGTTTCATAGAATCCGTTCTTAGCTGACCGTAAGGAATAGTCCTACCAAATTTCAAGTTAATCGGCCTTATAGTTCCTGAGATTCCGTGATGAGTGAGTTCACAAATGTATCTCCTTTATATATATATAGATGATGATATGAATAAAGTAAGTTTAATCGAGGTTTCCTTGTGAAAGTTGTATTGACGACACACAAGATAAAAGAGAAATCCATTTTAACTTACTTTTGTTTAATCAAAGTTTTAGCAAGACAGGGTGAATGCCCCTGCTATAAAGGGTTATGGACTGTGGGAGATATGGGGTAAATAAACAAACTTGTGATGCTGTTCCGTGAGGTAGCATTAGCTTCCATTAGGATGACGTACTTAATTGATACTGAAGCCGGTCTGACCAGAATTTTGTAAAGCTTTCTTGCCGTGTAAGACAATTTTGAGATTGATTTTATTATAATACAAATGGTCCACGACAGTTAATGAATAAATAAATACCTGGGACAATTCCACACAAATTGACCTAGTCCCAAAGTAAGCAAAGCTTGTGTTATGGTAACTAGACAACGATATATTTACTTATATAGATAGATGTATACATAAAAACATAGGGCATCCAAGACTAAGGTACAAATACTCGTGTTCATCACACAAATATCTGCCCTCAGCGGGATTCATACCCGCGACCTCAAGTTTCGCAGTCAGGAGCTCTAACCACTAGACCAGACGGTCGTCTAATGCTGCGGTTACCGCTGCCTATGTACGCTTGCAACACCAGGGGTGTCGCTCGCGCGTTGCCGACCCTGCAGATATGTTTTCACACCTTCCTTGAACAACTCCATGCTGTACTGTTAAGGAAAAATCTCAACGAGCTAACGTACAAAATGCATCGTGGCTCCCCTGTTCCTTTAAGAAACCTATAATCTTCCTATTTGGTCACGAGTTGGCGACAATTATTACCGCGGACCAACTTTTTGGACATTCCTTTAAATATTTTCGTTAAGTCTTCTTCAAGTATCTCCGTATTATGAAAATCAATATCTTGGAATCATTCCACACAAAATGCCCTTAAATTAAGCAAAGTTTATGCTAACTAGACAACGACATAGCTACTTATATAGATAGATATATACATAAATACATACGACATCCAAGACTAAGGTAAAAATACTCGTATACATCACACAAATATATGCCCTCATCGGGAATCGAACCCGCGACCTCAAGTTTCGCAGTCAGGAGCTCTAACCACTGGACCAGACGGCCATGATATTTTATAACTATGAGTCCCTTACGAGATACACAGAATGAATCTATTTACATATTTATTACTTCACAATCACATTAACATTCTTACAGTATATCAATATGATGTTAAAAGAAATAATAATAATAATAACATTAATAAACTACTTTACAATATAACAAAATACAATTTAAAAACGTATATACATATTATCAATTAGATTAAAAAAAAATCTAACCTGATATATTTATACATTTCTTCTAATATAATAATAAATAAAATAAGAATATCCTCACGCCTTCCCACAAGGGTCCCCGAAGGGGTAGGCAGAGGTGTATAGGCAATACCCACATACCCACTTTCCGCCAGAGGTATATTAGGTGCCAACGTGACAGATGGCGAGTCCATCTGTCACGTTGGCATTCTTCTAATATAGGTTGGTATTCATGTTTCTATTACACCAGTTATTTTATTCTTCGGGCTCCGGCAAGAAATAAGGTTCTAATGTCTTTCTTTGAATATTTATTTCATTTACTGTTCACCAGGTAAAAGATCACAGACTTAATTTTTGAACCCTAGCGTGTGTTGTTCAATAAGAGTCCTAAGTATTTATAGGTTGTGTACACTATACAAAGCAAATTGCGTCGCACAAGCATTTATTTGGATCAAAACAACTTGAATTAAATAATGCGTAAATATAACAGTACCCGTTAAATGTATAAAAGAGGAGAAACACTTCAATGGGTCCACCAACAAAGCAAATCCTTAAAAGAACACAATGAATACAAGCGTTTAATGTTCGTTTGTAGCAATGATTAGGCTCGTAGAAAATTTTATTGAAAAGAATTACCAAACGACTGTTTAATTGGGACCAATGAACTAATTTCTATTTGGCCTAAAATGTCCTACACGCGGTAAGAATAGTAATATAGAAATAACATCTGCTAAGGTATTCAGTTAAACAGACGGCTGACAAACAGAGATTAGATATTTAGACATTCCCTTCACGTAGGAAAGATGGATTCACCTAAAATGTATCTCTGGCTAACAGTGGGAGACCGAATGTTACACACCTCTGCCTACCCCACCGGGGTCCTTTGTGGGAATGCGCGAATTTAGATTGAATCCCCAGGAATATTTATATATATATTCAATTTGGTCAATTTGTGTGGAATTGGATCAGGTATTTATTATTATTTATCCCCAAGAAATATCGAATAATTAAACTTGCCACTTAGTAATGGTTACCTTTACAGCTGAAACAATGTTATTGTTGCTTTGGTGTTTCCGTCGATTAAATCAACAAACGAATAGTTAAATTGAGTTGTTCTTTTCTGAGGCAAAAATACCTATCCGGTTTAATGAATATCAATCACATCGAAAGTTTCAATGACATCAAAGAATACATACATATCATCACACCGAGTCCCTGGACTGAACTGGGTATCAGAGGGTGTAGCGCGCCAGTTCTCTCTTGACTTACGTCTCTTATATCTCTTTCGCTTCGTCCACATTCAGACTCTTCATAACTATTCTGTCTGTCTATTCTGTCTTCTCTAACTATTCTGAATCTTTTTCTTTTCTCAATTCGGGTTTTTTTATACAATAATAATTTTACTTTTTTTCATTTTAATTTATTCCATATCTTGACCAGAATTAGTTACACTACTGATGACAATATTTGTGTCACTTGTTTAATTTGTCTAATTTGTGAATGTGAGAACATTGTAGGCTTTGTAGATTCTTAGATCTTGCTAACATTGTTATAATTATCTTGTTTTATGTATGCTTTGTATAGTAAGCAGCGACCTATTGTGGGGCCTACGTTGTTCCCCCATACTTGGGTACTATTGCTGTATCGAAAAAAATATTGTATATGCCTAATGATTTGAAAAGAGTAACCATGGAGTTTCTTGCCGGTTCTTCTCCGTGGAAGCGACCAACCCGAACCGTGCTTCTTCTTTTTCGACGTTTTATAAGTGCCTACCTGGGCATATATAAAATAAAAAGATTTTGATTTGATTTGATTTGACATACATACTCGTTGGTTTCGAGTCATCTTGACGTAAGAAAATCGTAACTTCCAACCCCGGTCATTGCTTACCTATTACTTTTCTCTAAACTATTACTTCTTACATCTTACCTTTTTACTTTTTGAATATCTTCACGAGCGAGGTACCTTAATCAGCGTATTACAGTTTACAGAAAAAAAAGGATTTTCATTTAAATCGTGCCTAAAAGTAATTGATTCGCTACATGTCACGAAGCCGCTACTTATACTTCAGGTGAAATTATCACTTCCTCTTCAAGGGACTTCCCTTGTAGACAACTGTTATTGTAACTGTATTGGAGTCATAAATTATATATATATATATCCTCACGCCTTCCCACAAGGGTCCCCGAAGGGGTAGGCAGAGGTATATTAGGTGCCAACGTGACAGATGGCGAGTCCATCGCCGTTACTCCAGCACGACTATATATACGCCTTTGAATTTCTTCTCAGACGTATGCAGGTTTCTTCTCGATATTTTCCTTCACCGTTCAGCTCGTGGTGTGACTAATCACTGTACTTAAGTTCAGAAAAACTCATTGGAACAGTCGGGATTCGAACTTGCGACCTTTGCGTCGCAGGCAACTGCTCGAACCACTCGGCCACCACGGCTCTTATTAATAGTCATAAATCATTTTATATAGAGTCATAAATTATTTTATTTTTATCTATAGTCATCTATGTATGGGCAAAGGCCTCCAATCTTCGACTCCCCGCAATCGAGCGCTACTTCCGATCAATTACTCAGGTGCATGTCCAGTTCGTCCCACCATCTTCTTGGCCTTCCATATTACGGTCAATAAGTTATTGATGCTGACGAGGTAGGCAGAGTAACCAGAGGCAGTCTAGACTTACCGACCTCCGTCGATTCATCCACATACTGTATAAAACCTTTTTTTATGGGCCCCGCGGGTCAATGCACTTTAAGACAAAGTATAAAATCAAGTTGACGTGTCACCGTGAAGCGATCTCTCAGCGTAAGCCCTAAGCTTAATCCGAGAAATACAGAATGCCTTTATCAAGAGGGTCTGGCACATAAGCCGTCGCAGACCAAGACCCTCGGAGACAAAACATGACGACAATCAACATTTAAAGCGTCTTGAGTGAAAATGTTGACCTTTTGAAGCTTTTATATCGTCCTATTTCAGTTTATGTGGCCGAGTGTTGAAGTTACAATAAATCCTATTTCTGCTAATGTTATAAATGCGTTTGTTATTAATAGCCGTGGTGCCCGAGTGGTTCAATTAGTTGCCTGCAAACACAAATATTACAATTTTGAATCCCGGCTGTGCCAGTGAGCTTTTCTGAACTTTTCTTTTCAGTGTGCTTTTTCTGCGGAAATTCATAGGTGTATGTAGGTTATAGTCGTGCGTGAGCATTTGTTACATTAGCACCTAAAATATTTCTTTGGCGAAAACTGCCTTTTTATGTATAATATAAGTACTGAAGATGTGTGTATATGTAATGCAAATATTGTTGTAAGTTGTAAATATGCATTTATTTCTTTACGTTCGAAAACAACTGAAAGTCTATATTCGTTTGTGTGCGTCGTAAAGATAACTGCGGTCAATGGTCGCTTTCATTCCACCGAGAATTTAATTAACCATGGCTTTTAACTTGCGTCGTCAAGATGTTGATAATAATAAATAAGGAACGATTTTCTTTCGAAAGAAGTCTTTTGTTTGTGTTAATTTCATCTTATCTTGTCTAAGTTCCAAGTTTGAACGTAACAATCTATTTTTATGGTGACAGTACTTACTTCTTTACATGAAACTGTTTGTACAGTCGAGATGAAAATATTATCTTGATTCGTTTTTGGTTTCTTAATCTTGAGAAATATCTTTACAATGCTACCTGTCCTAGGAAAAAGTGATGGTCTCCATCCTGTCCATATACAACTCCATAATTTGTAGTAAGAAAGTTAGAAAGTATTGCCACTCCCACTAGTTATTACGCTTCTAATATTAGTATCCCTGAAAATAATTATCAATATTTATTCAATTTTGCTTTGGGATTACAAAAGAATACTCGTAATACCATAGGGTATCGTCCCATGGGAAAAATTATGTTTGAAAACTGGGTTTCAAGTCCCAAGTTCGAAGAGTGCGGTAATAAATAAATATAATTGATATTTGTGGGATGCTGAAGCACCTTATCGGCGTTTTTATATCTCAAGATTGATTAGAAATAAATGGATTTTGAGATATTTTGTCAGGTAATCAATCATACTCTTAAAGTAGGAAAGTCCATAGGAATAGCGCACCTAAAGAGATTTACCTAAAAACCTTAATCTACTAAAGACGCCTCTTAATAGAGGCGTCTTCGTGTGCCCCACATAGTATCTCCCTCGTTTTTGTCACATAGGACGAAAATTGATCCCTTTGCTCGACTTAATTGCACGTGTCTATGGTATTTGAGTATGTGTTGTATTTTCTTTCAATATTAAAAGGTAAAAAGCCCTGCCGAGTGGTTCTTGTAGTCTTTTTCTTCTTCTTCTCAGCATATATGTGTCCACTGCTGGACATATGCCTCTTGCATGGATTTCCAAGTTGATCTTGATGCGGCGATCCTACTCCAGGTCGGCCCTGCCAGCAACAAAAAGATATCAAGTTCGAACGAATGTACCTATGAGTGTTCAGACGTTGAGACAAAGCCTGCTTACGTTTGAGATGAAATTCAAGGACGTATAGTATAGTATAGTAGGGCTTGAGAAAGGAGAGTCACGTATCGCTCGCTATATCCCCGAAGGGATTGATAGAGGTGGGACCCACGCGCCCACTTTCCGCCAGAGATGTTTTCATTCACGGTAAATCTTGTGGTGTGAGTAATCACTAACACTAACTTAAGTTTAAAAATATCCTCGATAAAGTCGGCATTCGAACTTGTAATCTGTGTGTTGCGACACGACCACTCAGCCATAAATAATACAAATTTACCTAAGACATATTTAAAGACGAAAATGATAAGTTAGTTGATTTTTATTGCTAGGGATTATGTGTTCAAAATTACATAAAGAATGCCCAGTCGTAACCTAGTTATAGGGGTAAACAACCTCTAGTTCATTTCTAAGGAATGTCTTGCTGTTAGTGTTTTCTGCATGTCAGACACTGTTTGCTAAAATGTTTTTTGTACATGACTTTAGAGGTTTTCTTACATACCACAAGGCTCACAGCATCATAAAATATGTTTGGCTTGATTGGGTTTGTTGGGCGGCAACCGTATCTACAGGCGGTGGTAACCGCTTACCATCAGGCGGACGGTATGCTTGTTAAGATATGACGGTATAACGGTATGCAAAAGATTAAAATATATATAATATTTTTGTCTGACTTCAGAAGCGGAGGAAATTATTAATTTTAGACTTTTATATTTAATTCATTGAAATTATTGTTTTAATGAGGTTTTTGAAAAATAAAATCTTACTTGTACCCTCTAAAGGGGTACACGGATGTGTTCAATATAGCAATGGATAATTTTTGTCAAAGGTGTATTTCAAAGTCGGTAAAATTTTTTAAACCTTTGTCAAACGTCTGCGTACAGTATCCGACTTATAGACGATTTGTAGACTGTAGTCTACAATTCATCAACACGAATCATATTGAGCTTTAAAATGTGATTTTATTTAATTAAGCTAAGGCGATTTTGAGTTATGGAACCAGATTGCCCGAGGTCTTAATACTGGCCTGAATGTGAGTATATTAAGTATATCGCAATTAATTTAAGAACATCTGGTACGTTATCGTCCCAGTGTTCTTAAATTGGTACGTTTACCCCGCCTTAGGGCTATCTTAATATTCTGTATGTGGGACGCGGACATTAATCGTGCTTCGACTAATTTATTAATGCCACATTGATATTATTTATATAGCCGTGGCGGCCGAGTGGTTCAGTTGTCTGCGACGCAAAGGTCGCAAGTTTGAATCCCGACTGTTCCAATGAGTTTTTCTGAACTTAAGTACAGTGATTAGTCACACCACGAGCTTCACGGTGAAGGAAAACATCGAGAGGAAACCTACAAACGTCTGAGAAGAAATTCAAAGGCGTATTTATAGTCGTACTTGAGTAACGGCGATGGACTCGCCATCTGTCATGTTGGCACCTAATATACCTCTGGTGGAAAGTGGGTGTGTGGGTATTACCTATACACCTCTGCCTACCCCTTCGGGGACCCTTGTGGAAGGCGTGAGGATATATTATATGATATTATTTACATAACTGAAGAAACGTAGTCAGAATGCAATGGTCATCGACAAAGATCAAATCGACACTCAAGTAAGAATGTCAAGAGAACTGGAAACTGGTATGCTCAGATCGGTGAATGTGGAAAGAGATTCGGCATGATGATATTATGCGTGCCTCTAACGTGTTTCATCGTGTGTATGACAAAATAATAAACCAGAAACTTACATACAGTACGACTGAATTGGTTTATTAAGTGCTTGTATGTGCGATAGAACGGGAATGAAATCTACTGTCACGTTGGATTCTGAAATGTTCGGTAATCAAATTCACAATAAGCACTGATTTGTAGAAATGGCCTTACCTGTTTCTTTATAAAAACATACAACATCATAAGATCCATTGAAGTATGCGAAAAGTCGCCTGCAACATAACGATTGAAAATTCTCTTCCCGACTGAACAAGGAGTTTTTAAGTATAAGGATTAGTCATACCACGAGTTTTACGGTAAAGGAAAACATCAAGAGGAAACTTGCATGCATTTGTGAAGAAATTCGTAGACGTATGTATAGTCTCTTATAGAACGTCATATAGGTACTTAATAAAAACCAAAGTTACCACCGTTTCCAAGTAAAAAAAACCTGTCAGGAGAAAAAACGGCGAAACAAACTCCCCGGTTTTCTTTTTTAACAATTGTTGTTTTTTAACTTTTGCAACCGTTATCCAATTAACTGTATTGAAAGTTTCACTTATGTGAACTTGGGACCCAAATTCTGTTAACGCATTGCCTATTCAACATGGCTGGTGAGTCGTCGTTTTTCATTCGCGGCACGATGTTTTAAGGTATCCCGGTCACCCATATACCATTATCGGGCTCACAAAAGATTTCATATCGATGTAAAAACGTCTATTGTTTCAATGTTATTCGTTTAGAGTTAGTAGGTCTCGTTTAAGTGTTTTCATGTCTTTGGGAGTTTGTAAGTCAGCTATTGTAAGGGTAAGGTCTAACTTCAGCGGGCGGGAATGTGGATGTCTGGCGTAAGTCTAGCGTGACCTGGAGCAAAATCAGCTTTAATCCTTGTTAAGCGGTTTCATTACTAGGCCGTTTTTGGGGGTTAAGTTTAGTTGAGACCTTGGGGTCTTAGGATTGTATTATTGTGGTTCCGAAGAAAGGTTGTGCATTGAGTGCGGTAGCCACTCATGGTGAAGGGAGATTAGTGCGAGGATTTCGGCGTCTTTGAGTCGTTATTTTATACGTATTGTATGTTTCTTAAAATTACGGGTTCATTTGAAATAAAATCCTTTAAATTTATCTGTTTATTATTAAGTTTAAACTATTCTGAGCGATGAATCAATTCCGTGCATATACGAACATATCTGGGTGACAATGCTTTTACTCCCAACGCGGTATATTGTGCTACATTCATATCACATTTCGAGATGTTTTTAATCTATCAATCACTAGCGAACCGTGTATGCGGGAATGTTTGAAGTTTGTGTGAGTGGCAGACTGCGTCTCGCAATATCGAGCGGTGTGAATGACCGTTGCACTCTTGGTACAGTCAACAAAAACATGATCCAATTTTACAAAATAATTTTGCTTATCACGTAGCAGGATTTATTTAAATAGTACGATGCTTATGTAGGCAGAGAGAGTAGAGCGCCAGTTTTGTCTAGACTTACCTATTTCGCTTCGTTCACATTCATCAGTCTCTTCATACATGCTCGTCGGTTTCGAATGCCTACGCTGTGAGGGGCTCGGCGTGATGTTCGGCGTGAAGCTCGGCGTTAATTAAAATGATCTCGCAGAAGCCGTGGTGGCTAAGTGGTTGGAGTAGTTCCCTGCGATACAAAGATCGCATGTTCGAATCACGACTGTACCAATGAGTTTTTCTGAACTTAAGTACAGTGATTAGTCACAACACGAGCTTTACGATGATGGAAATCATCGAGAGGAAACCTGCATACGTCTGAGAAGCAATTCAAAGGCGTATGTATAGTTACATACATACATACATACATATCATCACGCCAAGTCCCTAACGGGGTAGGCAGAGAGTATAGAGCGCCAGTTCTCTCTAGACTTACATACCTCTCGTTTCGTCCACATTCATCAGTCTCTTCATACATGCTCGTCGGTTTCGAGCACTCTTAACGTTCCCGTCCTTCAGAGTCCGATCTATTTGATCCAGGTAGTTGGAACGTGGCCTTCCTCTGCCTCTTCTTGCACACACTTTTGCTGTATATCTGTTTCGTCAATCTTTCTTCCTCATCTTTCTATGTGTCCAAACAGCATCATGCCTTTCTTCATCTTTACAATCACGCCCTCATTCACGCCAGTTGATCTGCGAATCTCTTCATTGCGGATTCGATCTAATATCTTTACGCCGCACATTTTCGAAGAGATCGCATCTCGACTGCATTCAAGCTATTTTCATACTTCCTCTGACATACCCAGGATTCGCTGCCATACAATAAGGTAGGTACCAATATCGCGTTGTGGACAGCAGCTCGAGCATTCTTGCTCAGACTTTTACTGCCCATCAACGCCGACATGGCCCCATTCACCTTATTTCCGGCAGTTATCCTTCTTTCAATATCTTTTTCATACTTTCCATCTCGTGTGAACATGCTTCCAAGATATACAAATTCATTCACTTGCTCTAGAATTTGCCCATTTACCGATATAGCACACTCGGTCACTTGTTCATCTTTCGAATACCAGAACCTTAGTCTTGCCAGCGTTTAGGCGCAGCCCCTTCTTTTCACATTCTACTTTCATTATGGTAACTAGTGACTGCAGTTCGCCCTCTGATGACGCCAGTAAAACCGCGTCATCGGCGTATAATAGGCAGTTGACCACTAAGTTTCCCATTTTCACTCCTCATCCGTTCGTTCTTAGTGCTCTCAGACAGTTATCTAGATATATAATGAACAGCCAGGCAGACATGATACACCCTTGTTTGACCCCCGACTTCACATCAAACCAGGGTGACATCTCACCATTAACCCTAACGCACGCCCCGCTATCGCTATAGAGTGATTTCACGGCATGCAGTAGGGAACTGCTCACTCCATATCCAGGCAACACGTCCCAGAGTTCCTTTCGTACGACTCTATCAAATGCCTTCTCCAAGTCGACGAAAGCGCAGAAAACCCTTTGGTTAATATCCAAAAACTTTTCCGCGATTCCGCGAAGCGAGAAGGTTTGATTCATACATCCTCTTCCTGGTCTAAATCCACCTTGGGATTCCCAGAGAAACCTTTCGGATCGCTCTTGCATTCTTATCGTCAGGATCTTCGTGTACACTTTACTAGCTAAGCTAACCAAGCTGATGGCTCTGTAGTTAGAGAAGTCCAATCGTGATCCCTATCCTTTATAGAAAGGCACGATGACTGCTCGCCTCCAGTCGTCCGGAACATCACCCTTTTCCCAGCAAAGATTGCGTAGCAAATAGATGTCGTCCCAGACCGCTGGTCCACCGTACTTGATCATCTCAGCCGTAATCCCATCTATTTTCGCAGCTTTTCCACATTTCGGACTCCTTATCGCACTTACAGTCTCTCCCATACTTATTTTATCTGCTATAGGATCCTCGACAGATTTTGTTGGAGGCAGCTCTGTGAGTAGATCAGCGGCATCATCATCATACATATCTTTGTAAAATTCACTCCATCGCCTGAGGACGTCTGTTTTGTCGGTCAGTATGTTATTGTCCTTCGAGAAAATCACATTCATCCTACTACTAGCTGTAACACAATTTCTGGACTTCTTAACTTCCCTCCAAAAAAGTTTTGCATTGTCCTTGAAATTCTGTGACAGTTTTCGTCTACAGTCATTTGGAACCTCTCACGCTTCTGAGCTATTATCTCTTTCGTACGATTTTTTTGCAGGCGGTATTTTTCTTTCATCTTTTCTTTCATACTCTCACTTGAGCTGGACATAGCCAAAATGTCTTGCCTTGCATCCTTCTTCTTTTTAACTTCTTCTTTCACTTCAGCATCCCACCAACCATCGCCATTTTTGGTTGTCCGCCCTTTCGAAATGCCACAAACCTCTTTCGCGGCGCATAATATGCTGGACTTAAGGAACTGCCAACAAACATCGACACTCTCAAACACATCTTTCGGTGGACAGGCTGGCTGTTCAGATACCCTTTCTTGATATCTGTCTCTAATAGCCGCATCTTGAAGCCTCCAGCTTTTGATGCGGTCTGCGACTGCAGAACAGGGACCCCCAGCGCGGGATCGCCAGCCCGCGAACAGACCTCTTATCCTAGTTATAACTAGGAAGTGGTCCGTTCCCAGATCAGCTCCCCTATACACCCTGGTGTCCATCACCTGTGTTCTGAGTCGCTGATCTATTAGAAACAGATCTATCATGCTTCGCTCATTTTTCGTTCCCATGTATACTGATGAATCCTTTTGTGGTCGAACATGGTGTTCGCCACAAAAAGGTCTCTCTCCATGCATACATCTAATATCAGCTTGCCTGCCTCGTTCACTCTCTTATCGCCATACTTGCCGAGTACTGCCTCGTAATCCTTACGGGCTGTCCCGACCCATCCATTCAGATCACCACAAATAATCAGCTTTTCATTCCCTTCTTTCGTCTCTAGAACATTACTCACACATTCCCAGAACTTATTCAGGTCGCAAGCGTCCGCTGAGGCCACCGGAGCATATACCGCGACTAAAACAGTCGGGTAAGGCCTATTTTAAAGCGAGCCCAAATAAGTCTGGGGCTCACCGCATCATAACTTATCATACATTCTGCCAAGCGGCTGGATAGTAGAATTCCCACTCCCTGGCAGGCGTGCTCGGTGTTTGCCACTCCTGACCACAGCACTAAACTCCCGCCCGGGAGCTCGTCTACTCCACTACCCTTCCGCTTGGTTTCAGACAAGCACACAACATCTAACTCGCTCTCTGTCATAACATCGATCAATTCGTTCATCTTATCAGCCATACCTCCTCTTACATTCCATACACCCATCCTACACTCCACACTCCACTTCCCGCCGTGAGGCACTCCGCGTGATGGGTGGCGGTCCCCATCGCCGCACTGTGCAGAATTTTTCGCACCAGCGGGGACGGACTGGTGCGCGTCGCCTTGGGGGCACGCCCTAACAGCCGTCCGGCCAATGCGCATCGAGCATATGTATAGTTGTGCTTGAGTAATGGCGATGGACTCGCTATCTGTCGGATCTGGCGGAAAGTGAGTGTATTGGGTATTACCTATATACTTCTGCCTACCCCTTCCCTAGTGGGAAGGCGTGAGGATATATGATCTCACATTTGTAGAATTATATACCTTTACTAGAAAACATCGAGAGGAAACCTGCATACGTCTAAGAAGAAATTCAAAGGCGTATGTATAGTCGTGCTGGAGAAACGGCGATGGACTCGCCATCTGTCACGTTGGCACCTAATATACCTCTGGCGGAAAGTGGGTGTGTGGGTATTACCTATACACCTCTGCCTACCCCTTCGGGGACCCTTGTGGGAAGGCGTGAGGATATATTATATTTACTAGAAAACACTTTTTCAATTATGTTTTTCACCCCAAAAATAATTGTCTTAGTATTTGGAAGGTCTCCAGAAAAGCATTGTTAGCAGTACTAAAAAAATCTAGAGATTTATGTCTCACTTATATTGGGTAACTTTAAATAACTTCATCTAAGAGGTCAATGATCTCATCGCTATTACTTTCCTTATCAGTGTTGGCTATCAGCAAAAGTTAAGACATCATCGCTTTTTCTCGAGACTGTCCTTTCTTTAGTTCTACCTTCAAGTTAGGGCATTTAACACTTACACTGCAGAGTGAGGTGTGCGAGGAAATTTCGAACGAAAACAAACCTTTGTGCATTCACTTCAAAGTGGAAATTACCATTTAGGAAAGCTGTCACTTTAGAAGCTTTCCTAAATGGTAATTTCCATCAATTTAATCAAGCAATTTAAACTTTATACACGAACAATTAAAATGAACAATGGCTTAGGATAATATAGTTAATAGTATGGTTTAATTAAATTCACAAGGAATTCATTGACTTTCGGTAAGTGTACCTCTTAATAGCTTAGTACTTTGCCCTACATGCTTATGTTACCATGCTGATATCAAGCGACGAATTTCGTTAGGTGTTACTTAATTTTTAGAATCGCACAAACTCTTGATCTTGACTTAGTCTCTCTATCACGGCTACAAGAATTACAAAAGATGATGAAGGAATTGATGAATAAAGATGAAGTCAATGTCAACAGTTTAGAGAGCATACCTCTCTGTAATTTCTCCCTCTAGTGTAATTTCTCTGCCTTACATGATTCGAGAATATCTTATGTATAATTATGTTTTTTTACTTAATAAGTAGGAAACTGCGGAACTTTGTAATTAACCCATGTGGACCATCAGTGTGAGAAATTATCTTCAATATGTTTGTTTAACTGCACCAAAGTGTCAAGCAAGCATGCGAACCGCCTGATGGCAAACGATTACCGCCGCTTGCTCCAAGGTGCGCTACCTTGGAGCAAGCCGGGCTTTGCCAACCCTGTAGGGAATTTTTGTACGCCCTTCTTGGTTAATACTTACCTGTTACCTAAACGTATGGTTACCTGTTGTATATGCAGAAGAATAATACTATAGTGCAATGAAATGAAGCGTATTATACAGGAAATATCTCTCCTCAAGCGTCCGCTAACACAACTCCAAATGTGAATTAAAAAAGCGACAAAATTCTATCTCACAACTACGTCGCAACATACATGTGACTATATCTCGCCTCTCTTATAGTAGCTCTCATCTCGTCGAGTTTTTTCACCCTTACAAACCCGGGCCTTTGACTGGCGAAGTAGTTTTAATCTTGGTTTGTAGGGAAATGGGCTGTATTCAGGTCGTAAGTTGAAGGTTACGCACTTGAAACACACGTGGGGTTGATAAACTAGCAAATAATTACTTAGTAACTCAAACAAAAGAAATACAGAATTAAAAAATATATATTACTATTGGTAAAACGTTGAGTGTTTAAACGTTAGTGCGAAAAGGTATGTCAATACATAGCTTTGTCTTTTATTTACCCTTATTTATACCTTAGATTTGAGCACCCTTGTGGGAATGTCATCAAAATATATATAAACACATATATATTTTTAAAAAGCCATGGCATGCAATTTTTCAATTTGAGAACGCTATTGAAATTGGAATATATTTCGATTAAGATTTACGAATAAAACTTTCAAGACTGATAGAAGTTTATGTTCTCATAGTTCACCACATTGTGAACTGAAATTGGTCAATAATCATTGAGGCTACTGAAAACTTGATTAGGTGGGTACTTAACGAAACCTTTTGAGAAAAACACAGGGTTAAAAAACTGCGGTTAGAAATTGAACTTGATGGTCCCTTCAACTTTAACCCTACACAATATAATCTTATAAATAAAATTCTCTTGTCACAAAGATTCCTGCAGGGTCGGCAACGCGCGAGTGATACCCCTGGTGTTGCAAGCGTCCATAGCCGCTTACCATCAGGCGGACCGCATGCTTGTTTGCCACCCAAGTAGTATAAAAAAAAAATATGCTAGTTACCATACTCCACCTAAACAGCGTGACCGATTTGTATGAAATTTTATATGCATATTCAGTAGGTCTGAGAATCGGCTACTATCTATTTTTCATACCCATAAGTGATAAGGGTTGTCCAACCCTAACATATTTTTTTTCATCTGAGCGAATTTGGGCTGGACAGCTAGTAATAATATATAATTATTATTTATTTCGGATTAATTTCCATTTTCCTATTTCCAATATAAAGGACGCAAATTCGCGAAATAAAAGGTAAATTGACACAGAATAACACGACGGTAGTAGCCTCCGCTCACAGAAAGCGTTACCTAAGTTTGAGTCCCGACAGAAATAATTGCGTGTATGTGCATACTGCCGCAAAAATCGCTAATATTTTAACTCAATCCAAGTATTTTTTTATTAATATGGCTACTAAATATGCTAATCAACTACTAAATATGCTACAGAATGCAGAAATATTATTTTCGAGCGCTAATGGTCTATTATTATGCAAGATATAAAAGTACCATTACTAGGCGTACCTCAACATTTTAAATATATAATGCGTCATTATAAACCTGGGTCTGGCATGTTTTGAGTTCAACGTCATCTTACGCAGCTATAAATAAAACTTAAAAAAATCAAGATTACTTTAAGCTTGTATGAAGATTAATGAAGATGAAACGAAAGAGAGACCTGGCGCTTTACTCTCTCTGCATACTCTGTGAGGGATTTGGTATGATATGTCAGTATCGATGTATGCATTGCATGTATTTCAGGTTGGTAACCTGGCGTGTATCACTGTTTTATTTTAAGTCCTTACAGAAATTTATCACACCTGGAGTTTTACGGTGAGGGCGAATATCGTGAAGAAACCTACATACGTTTGAGTGGAATTTAAAAGATGTTCTTACAGTCGGCGACAGACTCGCTATCTCTCACGTTAACACTTAAATACACCTCTGGCAAAGGGAGGGTGCTGTTAAACCCCCCGCCAACCTCTTCGATCCTTGCTAGATGCGGGAAATATGATTTGAAGATTTTTTTTATGAGTTATTTTAGACTAATAATAGATACGTTTTTATAAGTCATTATACTACTCTGCCTACCCCTTCGGGACCTATGTGGGAAGGCGTGAGGATATATACTACTGATATTATAGTTAAATGCGAAAGTTTGTGAGCTTTTTGTTATTCAATCTCACCAGAACGGTTGAAAGAAATGGGCAGGTATTTATGGGCAGGTATATATGGTGTATGCTACATATTTTTTAATAAAAATATAAATAATGTATCCTCACGCCTTCCCACAAGGGTCCCCGAAGGGGTAGGCAGAGGTGTATAGGTAATACCTACACACCCACTTTTCCGCCAGAGGTATATTAGGTGCCAACGTGACAGATGGCGAGTCCATCGCCGTTACTCCAGCACGACTATACATACGCCTTTGAATTTCTTCTCAGACGTATGCAGGTTTCCTCTCGATGTTTTCCTTCACCGTAAAGCTCGTGGTGTGACTAATAATTAATAAAAATAAAATTTGAAAAGAGTAACCATGGAGCTTCCAGCCATTTCTTCTCCATGCAAACGACAAACCCGAACCGTGCACCTTTTCCGACATTTTATAAGATGCCTATGTGAAATAAAATTACTTGGTTCTGATTTTTTATTGAAAAATGTAAAAAAAAATTACGTGGATGAAACCGCAAGGCACAGCTAATAATAATATAATACAAGTGGATGATCACTAGTTTAATTTGTTAAGTGAATCTAAATGTTATCTCATTTCCGACCTTAGAAAAAAACATTAATGGCATGACATAACCGCTTGGCGGATGGCTTTCGCAACTCAAGTAATTAATGGAGGATATTGTATTTCGAGCTGGCTGAGAATTTTCCGTATTATCCAGTTTTTTTTTTTTTTTTATAAAGAAGTCCGTTTTATTTATACCATTGTGATGGCATACATTTATAATATTACTTCTTATTTTGAACCGCGGTGGCCGAGTGGTTCGAGCAGCTGCCTGCGACGCAAAGGTGGCAAGTTCGAATCCCAACTGTACCAATGAGTTTTTCTGAACCTAAGTACAGTGATTAGTCACATCACGAGCTTTACGGTGAAGGAAAACATCGAGAGGAAACCTACATACGCCTGAGAAGAAATTCAAAGGCATATGTATAGTCGTGCTTGAGTAACGGCGATGGCACCTAATATACCTCTGGCGGAAAGTGGGTGTGTGGGTATTACTTATACCCCTCTGCCTACCCCTTCGGGGACCCTTGTGGGAAGGCGTGAGGATATATTTATTTATATATAGTTTAAGCATTTTTTTCTAGTGTATGGTTATTCTATTCTATGCATAAATCTAATGACAGTATTAAAATAAAAGAGAGCGAATGTCCTCGAAGAAAGAATCGAGATTTATTTCTTAAGGGGTTGAAAATAAAGTTGATTCTCCTTTAGAAGCTATACCTGTCACCTGTCGACCGCAGCATGTTCATCAATCACAACCCAGACGACTCTCAGGCATCCATTCAGATCTTTCGACTTGACCTTGGGAGTTAATCCTTATCACTAACCTAACCTTTTTCGGGGCTCTTAATACTATTCTCCAATTATTTTATTATTACATTGCCTAAGAGTCCACGAAAGGGTATTTCTTTAAAACCGCACAATACGAGACCTTTTTAGTTCCAAGTCATGAGCGATCTCCCCGTCGATGGCAAAGGCAGAAGTGGATATACCATCCATTTGACTAAAGGGATGTTATATCAAAATGCGAACTCTATATTTATACCTTATTGTATGGCAGCGAATCCTGGGTATGTCAGCGGAAGTATGAAAGTAGCTTGAATGCAGTTGAGATGCGATGTCTTCGAAAAATGTGCGGAGCAACGATATTAGATCGAATCTGCAATGAAGAGATTCAAAAATCAACAGGCATGAATGAGTTGTAAAGATGAAGAAAGACATGTTACCTTTTGTTTGGACACATAGAAAGGATGAGTGAAGAAAGATTGACGAAACAGATATACAAAGCAAAAGTGTGTGCAAGAAGAGGCAGAGGCAGGCCACGTTCCAACTACGTGGATCAAATCGATCGGACGCTCATGGACGGGAACTTTAAGAGTACTTGAAACCGACGAGCATGTATGAAGAGACTGATGAATCTGGACGAAGCGAAAGAGGTATGTAAGTCTAGAGAAAACTGGTGCTCTATACTCTCTGCCTACCCCGTTAGGGAATTGGTGTGATGATATGTATGTATGAACTCTATATTTCGTTTATCCATTGTTGTCACCTATCCCTTCGCCATTCTAGACAATATATATTTTTTCAAATAATTTCTAACCGTTTCTATTGTAGACTTAACCTAACATTTTGTTGTGTTTTTTGTCATTATACGGGTATTGTTTCACGTCATATATATATATATGTTTATATATATGTATGTATGTACTCAATATATAGATACTCTATTTATTTTTCAAACTATTAAACTATGTGTGTGTAAAATTTCATCCAAATCCATTTATTGGCTTTTGCCCTATTGAGTAACTATCTAAACATACAAACTTTGAAATGTAATATTAGCGTAGAAACATACAAATGTTTGCCTTCCTAGAAGACCAAACAACGAACCAAATGTTGGCGAATTGGTACCAACGCACTGCATTACGAGGTTGCATCGGTGAATGACCCAGTGACCCACTTCTCGCGATCGATCAATGCAGCCCAACTTAGACCGATCGATTCCTTGATGGAATCGACATGACTGGGTAACTTTGGCCTCACCGTGGCATAATAAATAGGCAATTATGTAAAATGTTAAAAATACGTTACAAGTAACAAGTAACGCAAAGGTCGCAAGATCGAATCCCGACTGTACCAATGAGTTTTTCGGAACTTAAGTACAGTGATTAGTCACACCACGAGCTTTACGGTGAAGGAAAACATCGAGAGGAAACCTGCATACGTCTGAGAAGAAATTCAAATCATTTGTCACGTTGGCACCTAATATACCTCTGGGGGAAAGTGGGTGTGTGGGTATTACCTATACACCCCTTCGGGGACCCTTGTGGGAAGGCGTGAGGATACATATAAGTAACAGTAATATATAGTAATCCTCTCAGCCTAGTCTCTCCTTCTTGTTATGTTATAGTTGTAATATTTCCTTAAATTTGTAATCTCTTAAGTCAGAGCGGATATCTAGTAGATATGATCCATCAATACATCTGTAATTGATGGATTATAATTGGAGGTCTCGTCACCATTAGATTGACAAATAAAGGCAGTCTGAACTGGTTAATTAGAGGAAATTGTTCGTTTCACTGGGCATTGGGAGGCAGTACCACCTCGATGGACACGTGCTGACCGGAAATGACGTTAGATGAATCAGATAGACTGTTACTAGTTCAATCAGATCACTCACATCGATTTCACCCGCAGTATCATACAGGCATAATATCATCCCTTCCGTCGCAGAGTCCGAGCCGCTCTCTCCAAACCTACAGACCTCTTTTACTTCATCCACATTAATCAATCCCTTCATATATGCTTGCTAGTGTTAAACTAGTCAGTGTTAAACTAGTCAGTTAACTAGTTAGCTAGTCTTAAACGTGTACTTTTAATAATGTCTTTTGTAATTATTGAAGGCGATTGGCGTGTGTTCGTTCAACCATTTTATAAATAAATAGCGAAAATACAACGCGACTACTGAACAAAAGAACTAAATAACGAAACCACTCAAACATCTACTAAAAATTAAAAAGTTTTTTTTTAAATTTAGAAATGTCTGAACGACTGCAAGCTATTTAACTGCAATAAATGATAACTCATATCTTTATATCTTATAGGTAGGTACAGGTTATAATTCTACAATTAAGGAAAATCGAAGACAAGTTAACCGAAGTTAAGTTAACCAGCCAAGCCATTCATATTTCAGCAGCCTGTGCCAATGAGTCTTTTCTAATCAGTATAGCGACACCACAAATTTACGATGAAGGAATGCATCGTAAGAAAACATCTAGCTTTGAGGGCCCTCGCGAAAAGACGTCAAGATATAAAATATATTTAAGGGTCATTGGGATATTTAGTTATTATGTAAGAGATCTGTAAGTTTACAGAATAACGATAGGGATATTAGGTTTATTTTCTGAGAGCTGTAGGCGTGGGCGAGGGAGTTGGCTTAACTTTACTTACTTACTATTGATGTTTGTAAAGGTTAAGCAAATGTATGGAATAAAAAGGGTACGAATCCCGACCGTACCAATCAGTTTTTCTGATAATGAAGTTATATTATACAATATTGTTCGACAAGAGCTTTAGTCTCTAGTGGGGAGTCGGCACTTAAAACTCCCGCGTAGTAACATCGCGAGATCGAAGGGCTTACATCCCGCGCCTCTTGACCCGGTGACCGGGGCAGCGAGCCAGGAGCCTGCATCTAGGTTATTGGTTGCCAACTGATCAGTTCTTAAAGAGGGAAATGGCACGTGACGTCTTCGTTCCGTGCTACAGGAAATTGGACCTTACATCGATACGTGGTTTACATTCAAACTCGGCTATACGACAGTAACTACTGTGAATACTGAATACTTAATATTACGTTTATTTATATTCGTTGAATTAAGTCTTGGCGATTTCTGTAAGAGCCTGCAACACAAATATTGCAAGTTTGAATCCCGAACGTACCAATGATCATTTATGAACTTAAGTCAGAGTCACACCACGAGCTTTACGGTGAAGAAAAACATCGCGAGGAAATCTGCACACGTTTGAGCAACATTTAAAGTGATTATAATGTATATAAATATAGCATAGTGCTTGAGAAACAGTGATAGACTCGCAATTAGATAAAATACAGGAATGTAGCACAATTAAATTATGTAACACGAAGATACGTTATATAAGTATCCACGTACCGTGTATTATGATTAAAGAGGTTCGGTATGTTTGAGCAAGATGCCTGGGCGATGCCTGAGGAGGTTCGCATTCCCAGTAAAGTGAACATTATGGCCTCGTTACTGATGTAGGTCGCAGCAGTGTTAATATATAATAATATGTTCAGTTCACGAAGTTGAGCCATTTCATGTTGCCGCAGTTTCGTGAATTACTTGTCATTATTGTGTTTTTTTTTTTTATACCACTTGGGTGGCAAACAAGCACGCGGTCCGCCTGATGGTAAGCGGTTACCGCCGCCTATGGACGCTTGCAACACCAGGGGTATCACTCGCGCATTGCCGACCCTGCAGGAAAACCTTGTGTAGCTAGTTTGGTCAATATGGCGACTTTTAAAATGATTATTTAAATTTTTAATAATTATATTAAAATTCAAAATTTCAATAATGGAACGTCATATTCAAATTAAGAACAAAATATATGGGAGAAATGGATAGGACTAATTTGGTGACATGGTGAAGTACAATGATGGCTAGCTCTTGTCATCAGGCACTGCCAACAGAGAGCTCCCTGGGTTGGCTAGTCTTTAATATTTTTTTCTTAAGTAGCGGTGGAATTATTATGGTACCTAATATAATAAAATTGTTGAAAAAGGAGTAATTGTCATGTATGACTTTCATTTACACATTCTAGTCTTAAATAACTGATTGTAGATGGTTTTTCAAAGGAGTTTTTGCCTACCCCGTGGGACTATATAGGTATATCTTTTTTTTTTGCAGCCTTTAATGATAAACACTGAGTGTCTTTTGTTTGCGATGCGATCTCTTCGAAAAATGTGCGGCGTAACGATATTAGATCGAATCCGCAATGAAGAGATTCGCAAATCAACTGGCGTGAATGAGGGCGTGATTGTAAAGATGAAGAAAGGCATGTTACGTTGGTTTGGACACATAGAAAGGATGAGTGAAGAAAGATTGACGAAACAGATATACAAAGCAAAAGTGTGTGCAAGAAGAGGCAGAGGAAGGCCACGTTCAACTACCTGGATCAAATAGATCGGACTCTGAAGGACGGGAACGTTAAGAGTACTCGAAACCGACGAGCATGTATGAAGAGACTGATGAATGTGGACGAAGCGAAAGAGGTATGTAAGTCTAGAGAGAACTGGCGCTCTATACTCTCTGCCTACCCCGTTAGGGACTTGGCGTGATGATATGTATGTATGTCTTTTGTTTGATATTTTTTGCCAAATGAAAATCAAAAAGATGTTTGTCGTTTTCTCGACGCACTCTGCTATTTTTCATCTTGTCGATCAATCAATTATCCAAATAGATTTCTATTATTCTTCCAACAATTGAACCAACAACATATAATTTGGACCAGCAATTTCACTCTGAATAGTAAAAGTCAGTGTAAGCGTTCGTTCTAGGCTTAATTATTCAGTGAGTTGGGATATTTTAATAGGATTCGATAAACTTGTATGGTTTAATTATAGTACGAAGTGTATTATTAGTATTGTGGCCTCTCATCGTGTCTCTAGTATTATCTATGGTCGTTGGGGACGTATTACACATAGGAATATATACAAACAGTCTACCATCGCTTTACTACCCTCATTATATATATTATAACGTCAAGCTCGCCCACAAAGGTCCCCCAAGAGGTAGGCAGAGGTGTATAGTTAGTATCCACACACCCACTTTAATTTGCACAATTATTACCCACCCAAGGCATAATTTTAATTTCAATACCATAAGCTCCGTAACATTTATTCCATCGCCGTTACTCAAACACGTCTTTGAATTTCTGCTCAACACAGGTGATTATTGACTGCACTTATATTAAAAAAAAACATTGGTATAGTCACGATTCAAACTTGCAATCTATGTTTTACAGCCTACTCGAACCGCTCGGCCACCACGTCAAGTAATAAGAGTTATAAGAACATATATTTATTTCAATACAAAGACAAGAGAATAAAGTGTTTGAAGACTACTTAAATAAAAATCACTGAAGATGTTAGCAATGTTAGGTAAGCGCCGCTCTATCCGCATCGTGGCATGCATAAAACATGGTATAACATCACGGTTCCCGGGATTTTCAATTGAAGTTTTAAAGAAGTGTCTCTTTAGCTACCCAGTTTGATTGTCATATTTACTTTTCGCCTTTATTTGCATCCTCGAATCTAATGACTTGGGGTGGTTTTGTTGACAGTCATACCCACGTGACAGGCAGTCTGTAATTTTGCCGTTTCTGAGGTAACATTTCACATACGTCTGTGATATTAATGTATTTATGTAAAATATAATTGAACACACAGGAGGAAAGTCCTGTCACCCAAAATATCGATTTTACTTAAAGGGCGATTACTCAAAACTACCGAGCCAAGATTAGTGTTTATATTGCATTTTTGACTTGATTGCCTTTGAATTGTTTCTCAGTCGTATGCAGGTTTCCTCTCGATGTTTTCCTTAATCGTAAATCGCAATCGTAAAGCTCGCGGTGTGACTAATCACTGAGCTTAAGTTTATAAAAACTCATTGGTACAGTCGAGATTCGAACTTGTTATCTTTGTGTCGCAGGCAACTACTCGAATCACTCGGCCACCACGGCAGAATCAGAGATAATAGAAGGGAATACAGTTATTGGTTAACATACGTGGACAATAAAAATATCTATATACTATTATGTTTAATTAATATATAATATATATATATATACTATCTAATCAATAATATATAAATAAAAAGGGGTTCATCTAATTACTTGAGCTCTTATGAAAAGACGTGAAGATAATACACTCATGATCTTGACTTCCCCCGACAGTGTTGGGGTCACGACTTGATCCAAGCCCAATCAAGTCAATAGTTTGTGTAAAAATTGATGTAGGAATTTACTCGTGAAAGCGGGTGATTTCGTTCCTTTTCAATTCTGTTGAGTCGCCGAGCCGTCTCCTCATTGAGATTGTAATCCTCCTCCCTTTATTTATCGCTTTATTCGAAAGGATAGTTCATAAACTGTGAAATTGAAGTGTCAATTTTGAGGAATAAATTGAAGTGAATTATAAGTTTTGATGCATCGACATTTACTGCGCTCTTTGCGAGAGGTGAGTCACCTTTTTAGATATCAACGATTTGTTGGTTTTTGCGTTAAAATTTCTTCACAGCATCTCAACTTGATTAAAAGATTATGATTGCGTGTCTATCTTCAAAGATTTGTAAATCCACTATGAATTTTATTCTCTTGAAATAATTCAGTGTGCGCCTATGCGTTAAACTTAAGATTAACTTGCTTTACTTTAAAATTATGTACTATAATAAATAAATAAATAATAATAAATTCTTCTTCTAAAAGTGCCACTCCATTACTGGAGGTTGGCCGTTAGCTCGGAAAACATCTCCCTGTCTTGAGCCATCCGGAGTAGTTGCTCTTCACTGCTGATTCCGGTCCACTCCCTGATGTTTCGCAACCAGGACTTCTTTCGCATTCCAGTATAATAATAAATTAAAACCTTGGGACAATTCCACACAAATTGACCTAGCCCCAAATTATGTAAATATCGTGTTATGGTAACTAGACAACGATGTATTTACTTATATTTATAAATACATAGGACATCCAAGACTAAGCTACAAATACTCATGCTCATCACACAAATATCTACCCTCAGTGGGATTCTAGCCCGCGACCTCAAGTTTCGCAGTCAGGAGCTCTAACCACTAGACCAGACCAGCTTTTATTAGTAATATTTAGGATCATGGCAACTCTATCACCGGCGCATATGTCTTAATATTAGTACAATATCATATCTTATAACGCCGTTCTCAAGTGGCTTTTACGAATCGCATTAGCATGCCTGATATCGCCAGAGGGCGGGACTTGGTTGACACATGCTATCATACCGTCGCTATATACGAGTCATCTTCCCGTCATATTGGTAAAGATATATATGTCTTTATATACCTTTGAAGTGGTTTGTAGATACAAGATCAAGGAAAACGCAGAGGAAATGATAATGAACACATTCTATTTGAATAATGGTGTTTCCTCCTGAAGGCGAAGTGAACGAGTATGAAAATGAGATGTCTGTTCTCGCAAAAATGTAAGGGTTTTGTTGTGTTATCTCTCATAGCGTTCTCTTATATATTGATGGGAAAGTCGAAACGAATGAACACGTATGATGAGGTTGATGAATGTGGATGAAGCGAAATAGCTCTGTTAGTCGAGAAAGCAGATGCTTAGCTCAACGTTATCATGTGTGTATTAAGAACAAAAAAAAATACTCCTGTACGGATAAATTTTCATACAACCCTATTAATATGAATAGAAACCACTTTAATATAAGTATACATTTTTACACGTTAAATATTCTTCGCCAGACAGTAAGTTTTGATTCCAAGTAAAGAATTAGGTACACATACAAACTCTGATTTTATTACGTAGAGGGAATTGGAGTGGTTCTGACCAAATAAAATTAAGTTTCTGACAATAAAATATTGATAAAAATTTGTTTGGTAATTCTTTAGGTAGGCTTAATCTGTTAAACATATGTAATGAAGATAATGATATAATTTGATGTAACAGATAACGATTAAATAACTCTCAATGTTTATTCACATGAAGTGTTTCGTTTAATAAGAAGTAGTTAGGTATTGTCAGTGAAGCGAGGTACCTACCATTCTCTTTTCGCCGGAGATATATTTTAGGTGCCAACGTGGCAGATGGCGAGTTCGCCGTTATTCGAGCAATACGTCTTTGAATTTCTTCTTAAACGTATATAATAGATTAGAAGAGAATATTGTTTATTTGTATAGAACAAAGATTTGTAAAGAAAGAAGTTTGTATAGTATTCCCATTCGATGTTTTCCTTCTCCGTAAAGCTTGTTGTGTAACTAATCTGCAGGGATTCTTAGGCAGGGACACTAAGGTTCAGAATATTCATTGGTACAGTCGGAATTGGAATATGTAATCTTTAAGCCGTGGTAGCCGAGTGGTTCGAGCAGTTGCCTGCGACGCAAAGGTCGCAAGTTCGAATCCCGACTGTACCAATGAGTTTTTCTAAACTTAAGTACAGTGATTAGTCACACCACGAGCTTTACGGTGAAGGAAAACATCGAGAGGAAACCTGCATACGTCTGAGAAGAAATTCAAAGGCGTATGTATAGTCGTGCTGAGTAACGGCGATGGACTCGCCATCTGTCACGTTGGCACCTAATATACCTCTGGCGGAAAGTGGGTGTGTGGGTATTACCTATATACCTCTGCCTACCCCTTCGGGGACCCTTGTGGGAAGGCGTGAGGATATATTATTATTATTATAATCTTTAAGCAGACGACTTATCGAACAATTCGAACATCAATGCTCAAATTTTTAATACATTTTATGATACTACTGTTTTAAGACTTTTAAGTTGCCTGACCACACCACAATTGCGTGGTGGATCCACAGAATACTAGATTGGGAAAGTCCAACACGTGCGGACTGAAGTTAAAGTAAAGGGTGTGCTCCATTTTGGAATTGGATCACGTTTTTATGTAATAAGGATGATGTATGGCGGGGGCTATCGGTCATACAACCGGGTCGACTCACGTTGTAACATGCTTTCAATGTGGCCTACTCTGGCTAACAAAAAGCCTTACTTATAAATCTAATCCGATCCCCAGCTGTTCTCATATGTTATTCTACAATGTATGTCAACTAATCGTCTTTCTTTTATTTTTTTCTCGTTGACAAATAAGAAAATAGCCCTTAAGATAGTAAGCCTATAAGTTACTTTAGCCTATAGAGCTAGCAATATAAAAAATACCAGTCCAAATCCAGTACCAGAAAGTCGGAAACCTTTTTGTGAAATAAAATATGGCATCAGCCACAGTCATCTGGTGGAGTTTGTGGAAGGTCTTGCTCACACCTAGGAGTCATATAACCAAAACCATATCGCTGTGATCTTCGGACACTCTTCACTAAGACAGTAGGTACTGCCCTAGGGCGACTTCCATTGGGTCTGTGTCGGGGTAAACTATTTCTATCCACAAACTATATCGACGCGAATAATTTTCTAAGTTCGTTTACTTAATATATACATAGCCCCCAGTGAACTACATTGTACAGTTATTTGGTTTAGTGTTAGTAAAAATATTTATGCTATTGACTAGCAGTACAACGGAGCGCGCTCTGAAACCGCTCGATATTATGCTTAGGCCTAGAATGCATATCCACACATTAGAAATTTTCGAGGAGCTTCCTACAAAAATACATTTCATGAAATTTTAAGCTCCAAATGGTCTAAACAAACTCTACTTTAACATTTTAACTCCTACAAAGTTCTCAATGGAGTTTGACTGTGCAGTAGTGGAACAATGCGCTCCATTTGGAGGAAGTTAGATATGGCGTCGAAATTCAGTGCGTAACCACCACCAAACTACAGCAAAATATTCACAATTACCAAAAATTACCTATTTCCAGAACACATTATTCAATCACATTTGTTGAAGCAATACAGTGACGAACAGTTCGCTAGGGCTTTCCCCTGGGAGTACAGCATGGAGTTTGTCAAGAAGGGCGAGTTCATGCGAGTGAAGTTCTTGATGTCGAAGCGTCTATAGCTGTTACCTTAGTAGTAAAATAAGTTTTGGGAAAAAAAACTACTGGATTGTAATAATAAAGTAGACAAACAAATACTAAAGCCCGTGGTTAGTCAATTTCAAAATTGCTACTTTAGAATTGCCAGAAAAATTATATTTAATCTAATAATTGTGATAGGTAACTATTATGTGTTTTAGAGGGATTGGCAACTTTTAATCAGTATCCCAGGTCGAGCGGGTTGTTAGGCCTTATTTTGTTTGACTCGGGAGCTATGTTGATAAACTAGAAGGCTCGGATCAACCCTGGGACTAATTACCTCGTCTGATTGTTAGGATTGGCCGGACTCTCAGTTGATAGGTAAAGTTGTGATCGCGTGAAATTAATTTTGTTATGAACTGAATAAAAAATAATAATTGTGTTATTTGTACTGTACAAATTGTATTATTTGTCTACGGACTTCTATAAGGTGGAGGTCCTGCCCCAGTCGGGCAGCTCCAAATTCGAACGGGAAACCCCGTTATGCCCTACCTCTCTTTTTTCATTCATATATCAACACAAATGATAACATTTGCGTATTTTTCTTTATTGGGATCTCCAACAATTGTTACATTAGTACATGCATAACAAGATAATGACACCATTTATGATCATCTAAACAATCACTTATAGGCGAATAAGCATGCTTAAAGTACATGCTTGGTTGTACACGTGGTTGGTAATTAAACTAACATGTTTTATTATAAACGTGCCTTACGCAAGTGCGATTTTGCCTGATGGTTTCTTTCTGTGTTAAGAATTAGTTATAAGAAATTCACGTATTATTATCATATTATATAATTACATCTTTACGCCTTCCGATAAGAGCCCGAGGTCAAGGGATTGAGGGGTAAGCATATGTGTAACTACACCCTCTCTCCCACAGTATCTATTCTAATACCCAGTACTCACTTACATGTTTGTCTATAGTTTGTTTATAACTAAAATAACTTTTTTTTTATACAACAAGAGTGGCAAACAAGCATACGGCCCACCTGATGGGAAACGGTTACCGTAGCCTATTTACGCTCAAGATACCGAAGTATCACTTGCGCGTTTCCACTCTGTGTTCGGAGAGTTATAGTGTGTTGGCAGCATAAGGTTTAATCCCTCTGCTTCCAACACAATGTAACAATCCCCCCCCCTCCCCAAGGAGCTCATTACTGGAAACCTTATTCACCACGTAGTAACACAACACAATAAATTGTGTTATTTGGCTTCGGACTTCTATAAGGTGGAGGTCCTGCCCCAGTCGGGCAGCTCCAAATCGAACGGGAAACCCGTTATGCCCTACCTACTTCGAAACTTCGAAAGAGACTGTTATGACAAACCAATAAGGACTGGTATTCCTTGCAGGCTTGGTAAGGCATGAAATACTGTTTGACGTGCTACAGTCTGAGTAATTCCGATCTCTATGTTGCTTAGGCCGAATGATTTACTTCGATAAAATGTTGCTTGCGCTAGCACGAAATAGTTTTTCTACGAAAACGGGAAACATTGACGTGTTTTCGTGTACTTCTTTACATTTGTCGTCAGTTTACGAAATTTGTTTAGGTGAATATAGAGCCGTGAAATAGAGCCGTGGTGGCCGAGTGGTTTGAGCAGTTGCCTGCGACGCAAAGGTCGCAAGTTCGAATCCCGACTGTACCAATGAGTTTTTTCTGAATTTAAGTACAGTGATTAGTCACATCACGAGCTTTACGGTGAAGGAAAACATCGAGAGGAAATCTGCATACATCTGAGAAGTAATTCAAAGGCGTATGTATAGTCGTGCTTGAGTAACGGCGATGGACTCGCCATCTATCACGTTGGCACCCAATATACCTCTGGCGGAAAGTGGGTGTGTGGGTATTACCTATACACCTCTGCCTACCGCTTCGGGGACCCTTGTGGGAAGGCGTGAGGATATTATTTATTTTATTTATAATAAGGTTTCCAGTAATGAGCTCCTTGGGGAGGGGGGAGAATTGTTATATTGTGTTGGCAGCAGAGGGATTAGTCCCATTGTGCGGCCAACACAGCGGTATTACAAGCGTAAATAGGCTGCGGTAACCGTTTTCCATCAGGTTGGCCCGTATGGTTGTTTGCCACTCTAGTTGTATAAAAAAATATATATATTTGATCAGATCTCTACAGTATGTAGTACGTTCTGACATAAAAACTAGACAAATAATACTATATAAATATCTTCACACCTTCCCAAGGGGTAGGCAGAGGTGTATAGGTAATACCACACACCCACTTTCCGCCACAGAAATATTTTAGGTGCCAACGTGACAGATGGCGAGTCCATCGCGAACGGCGATGAGCCTTTGAATTGCTTTTCAGACGTATGCAGGTTTCCTCTCCATGTTTCCCTTCACCGTAGAGCTCGTGGTGTTGCTAATCACATTTACTTACTTTTTCTTAAATTCATAAACTCATTGGTAAAGTCGGGACTCGAACTTGTGACCTTGCGAATCACTCGACCACCACGGCTCGCTCACAAATAATATTAACCCTAACATATGTATATGTACTTTTCAACAAAGCCGCATTAACTAGCAATAAACCGAAATGGTTTAATAAAGCTACGGATTGAGAGACATTTATGTAGGCAATTAATCCTGTGGCGAAGGTCTGGATCACTCATTCTGGTAACCCACATATCAAGGAGTCACACAGACCTACTAATACAGGCTGATTGAGGAAATAGGGCTATTGAACATCTGCTTAAGGAAAATACATATTCGCGTTCAACCTTCTTTTATTAAGGGCCAAGTATAAAGGATGCAATTCATTACATATAAACAGCGATGATTCTCCACCTTTGTACAACTTTGGCATCTGAATATATCTTAAGCGAAAAAAGGTGTTTGCCTACCCATCGAAATTATATATAATATAACCTATATGTTTGCCTACCCCTTCGGGGACCCTTGTGGGAGGACGTGAGGTTCCGTCCTATATTTCATAATAATTATTTATTATTAATAATTATATTATTATTATTATATTTCATTACAATTTCTGCACTGGTATCTATATAATACTCACGCCTTCCCATAAACCACACCCTCACTGGTATATGTTAGTTAATTCGTCTCGATGAAAGAAGAAGGAGTACCTATTTATTTATTATATATTTATAATATATAGTTCCGCCTATATTAATACCTATACATATTTCTGATGGACAAATAGCATACGAGACATTTTCAACAACACACTAAAATGTAACCTACAATTTATTTACATTAACACGAAGATTTTTGCTGCCATTAAAGTTACTGTCAAATAAAATGGCACACCATAGACAACACAGCTGGTCCTCGGCTCAATGCGGCTTAACCACTATCTCGGCCGCGGATACTGCGGACTCTCACGAGATCCACGTATTATCATTCATTATCTCTGCACACTGAACTTGAGACACTGACTCACTGGACCTTATTCTAGGTTATTTATTGACCTACATTTTATCTTTTTATTGCTTTGAACAAAAGCGTACTGACTTGAGGCTGTCTAGATAAAGAGAAGTGACTCCGTTTGCTTTCAAATATATACGTAAAGGTTTTATTCCGACGCTATCGTAAGATCATATAAGCATAATTCGGGGAAATTTTGATCGTTGAAAATTACGGCTCTGTGCATGTTGTGTATCTTTGCGGCAACGTGGCAGATGGCGAGTCCATGGCAGTTTCTTGAGCACGCCTGTACATGCACCTTTAAATTTCTTTTCATACGTATGCAGGTTTTCTCTCGATCTTTTCTCTATACCATTTGACCATATAGCTATTTGTGTGTCTAATCCCTGTACTTACGTTAAAATCAACATACACATTTGATTAGTGACCTGAGGACTGCGCTTTTAATCTCACTCTGCCTATTATATTTCATGTACATTTATACTCCAAATACTGATAAGGTAGCCAGACGAAACCTGAAGTGTGTAACCATCGTAACAGTGAGGCTAATCCGAAAAGGGTACTCTACCGTAATAAAACAAAAAGTGGCTGTTAAAGTAGACCTTGGATAACCCGCCCGATCAAACACTCGTATTTTAGATGACTCTCATAAAGTGATACCCAAGGAGTGAACTTTTTATTCAAGGATTCGGGGCAGTTTGACATAATAGGTTTCATACATGCTCGAGTTGCTGTCCACAACGCGATATTGGTGCCTATTGTAGGGCAGTGGATCCTGGGTATATCAGAGGGAGTATGAAAATAGCTTAAATGCAGTTAGTCCCCACCCTGTTAGGGAATCGGCGTGATGATATATATGCATGCAGTTAATGCGCGATCTCTTCGAAAATGTGCGGAGTATCGTCTTAGATCGAATTTCGAAGTTGACTTAAAGATTTTTTAAACTAAGCACTTTATTTTTATCTTTTTCGATAACAATAAAAATTTCTTCAGTATGAAATCATGCTCGTATTACAACTGTGAAGGTTTGTGGAGGCGCTAGTTCCTGTCTCACGCAAAACCTTAAATTTTATTTGGCTCGGATATGGATTATAGTAGATAATAATAATAAGTAGATAGTTTGACGGACGCACACCTAGTAAGTATTGAATCACAAAACATTTGTTTACTTACACTTCGTTAACTTCTGCTCGGTAAGTAGCAAAACAAAATCCAAATTTTTATAAACGTTATCCTTTTCATGTTCCAAGTCATTTACTCGGCTCATCTTCACGGTATCCTCTTCAAATCTGACCGTGGGAATGTGTCAGAAGTCCATATTCGACGAGTTCCCAACCTTGGATTACTGCATTTCATCGCTCGGCCATCGGTTACATAATTGATTACAAGTGTGTAAGGGTTAACTACACTTGCTCGAGGTAGCCCTTATATATACACCACTAGTGTGGGGATCCATATCTAAAAGCGGATATCGATCATTATGTAATGCTCACAAACATAACCTATCTTTAATATTATCCTGCTAAATTATAAATGCGAAAGGTAGCGACGATTTTTGTTCCATTACGGTATCGGATGAAATTTGGCACAGATCATTTACAGATGGCAAATTTGGCACAGATAGCTGGATTAACACATAGGATATGTTTCATTACAGAAATCGACCATTGAAGTCCAATTTTATGTGAGTTATGTATACCCCGGTGCTAGCTTTTGAGCCTTCGCACACCCTCTTTTCATCAGAGATATATTTAGGTGCAAACGTGACAAATAGCGAGTTCGTTTCCGTTTCTCAAGCACGACTATGCTTACGTCTGAGCTCCTTCTTCAACGGATGCAGGTTTTCTCTAGTTGTTTATCTTCACCATAAGCCTCTTGGTGTGATTATGAATGTTACTTAGGTTCAGAAAACTCGTTGTTACAGCCGTGATTCGAATTTGCAATCTTTGTGTTGCAGGCGACTACTCCAACCACATATGTATTTATCATCAAAAGCTACCATATTTTGTATTAAAATAGTGTTTTAATATTACATTATGTATTATACAAATAATATTTTTAAAATATTTCTAGAAATCTCTAGTACGAATATTTCAAAAATATATATTTTTTTACGTATGTTGATTGGTACTTTAAAGTGAGAGACATCTGTTAAGGACACTTAATTTGCTTTTTACGAATTCGCTTTGTCAACGACGTCTATGACAGTGAAATTGCAATGTTTTTGTAGTGTCAAAGTAAAAATATTTCTAGATGGTAAGAAATACCAGTGGTTCAAGTTTTTGTTTTAGTTTTAGATTTTAGAGGATCAAATATTATGGTAATTTGGTGTGGACCTCTAGAAGCTTTACCTACAAGAAGTAGGTACTCTAACAAGGATGCTGCCTCGTCGGAGAATACCACCTTTGACCATGAACCGTGAAGCCTGTCACGAAGACCATATGCATATGTCAGCCTAGATGTGTGTTGCTGAAGATATTTAGATAACAATAAGATGTCGAGAGATAATGATAATGAAGAATCATAAATACTTCGTTTAATTACTTTATCTCAGATAAAGATTGTGTGCTCTACTAGCTATGCCCTGTAGTTAAACCGCACGGAGGTATATCTGTGTACATATATACACAGGATACATATAGCTCATGGGAAGCGTGCGGTGACGATGACATGAGTTACATGATTTTTGTACACTCAAAAAGTGCTCAACGCGCCTAAATAAGTTATCACTTCAAAATAATTAATAAATAAATACTTACTTCAAAAAATAAATACTAATTGGTTTATTTTTGTTCAGAAGTTCAGTGATTAAATAACACACAAACTGTCTGAGAAATATTATCGACAATCGATACATGAATAAAATGATAAAGTACAGCTCTTTTGAAACCGGCTGCTAGATTCATTTATCGCGCTCAACCTTCAGCTTAGTACGTGGACAAGTGCGTGGCGAGACCATTAGATATTTTCATATTGCGAAGTGACAAATTTACAACTTTATCATTCCGCAGTTTCAGTTGCAACCTTGTAACTTGATATCCGAACCTTTTCTTCATAAGTTTTTGAATAAGAAGTTCTTTAAGTGGGGCGGCCAACTTCATGGATTGTTATTATAATACTTGATACTTACTTGGATACTACGCTTTAATCTCAGTACAAATAACTTTGAACACAACAGTATCATATTAAAAAGTATTGAAAATAATTTGAGAAATACTCGTGGTACTCCAAAACATACGAATTAGAAACTTGTTTAAATGTTCAGTAACTTGAAAGAGAACCACGAAATTTTCGGTGAAGGAAAACAACGCACAAAAAAACTGAAAATGTTTTAGAAAAAAATCAAATACTCGTGGCGATGATGACTCCCCATCTGTTTGAGTGCCAACTAAATATACCTCCGGTCCAAAGAGGGTGTTATTACGCCTATCCCTTCGGAGACCCTGGATTGAAAGCGTGAAGATTATTTAAGTATAAAGTAATATTTATAAAGCCCAAATAGTAAAATGTTTGCCCTCAATATCATTGGGCAACCAATTCACAGAAATGGAACGAAATCTTTCTGCCGGCCACCCAAAAATCTGCTTATTCCATCTCCTGACTATAAATACGGGTTGTTTATGTTATGGAACATAGCCTTGACATAATCGTATAAATAAGTGTTAAGCAATAGTATGTGCGAGAATACAATAAATCTCTCGCGCCACTCCGGCATAATGCAACCTTCGGTGTCAAACTGCAGACATTAATTCTGTGACCTTCGATTGTGGATATTGCTAGGGTGTGGTCATGTGCTTGGCGATTAACTGTATATTGTGAATATTTCTAGTGCAAATTGTCGCCTCGGTAATGGAATTCCTACAGTTTTAGTTCTTTCCTCACGCCTTCCCACAAGGGTCCCCGAAGGGGTAGGCAGTGGTGTATGGGTAATACCCACACACCCACTTTCCGCCAGAGGTATATTTGTTAACGGTGACAGATGGCGAGTCCATCGCCGTTACTCAAGCACGACTATACATACGCCTTTGAATTTCTTCTCAGACGTATGCAGGTTTCCTCTCGATGTTTTCCTTCACCGTAAAGCTCGTGGTGCGACTAATCACTGTACTTAAGTTCAGAAAAACTCATTGGTACAGTCGGGATTCGAACTTGCGATCTTTGTGTCGCAGGCAACTGCTCGAACCACTCGGCCACCACGGCATTCTTTCAGAATAAAACAATTTTAAACATGGGCAGAGGAAGTAAAGCGCCATGTTTCCATGTTTATCTACACTTACAGACTTCTTTCGCTCCATCCACATTATCAGTCTTTGCATCCATGCCGCCGGTTTTGAGTACTCTTGACGATCCCATCCTTGAGTGTATGATCGATTGATCTAGTTACTTTGAACATTCTTCATTCTTCATGTATGTGTGTTTGTCAATTAGAAATTACAATTTACGAGCCGTGGTGTTCAAAATCGAAATCAATTTTTTTTACACAACGTAAGGAGCACAGGGAACTCTTATTGAACGTCACACACTTAATAAAAACCAAAGTTACCACCTTCCAAGAAAAAAACCTGCCAGGAGAAGGAACGGCGAAATAAACCTCCCGGGTTTCTCTACCAACATTTGTTCCCTTTTACGTAGGGGTAGAAAAATTTAATTACATATAAACTCTGTACAAGAGGAGCAATCCATTGCTCGAATGGATGAACGATGAAAGAACTCACGGGTGATGCCAAGATAAGTAGCAAGTCCCGTTGCTCTAATTTATTTTATATATTTATTTATTTTTTATTTATTTACACACACACTTTAACATCCTTACAGTAGGTATACAAATATGATGTTAAAAGAAAATAATAATAATAATAATAACATTAATAAAATAATTTACAATATAACAAAATACAATTATAAACTTATGTTTATCAAATAGTTTCTAAGAATTTTTTTGTTTTTTGTAACTGTCTATTTATTGTGTGGAACAAATTTAGGACAATATTCGCTTGTTTACGAAGTTGTTTTAAAACACTTAATTCCTTTTTGTAAGATTGCAACCCGTTGAAATATGCGAAGATAATACCCGTATATTGTTTCACGGCAAACCCCAACTATGTATAAGACGCCATGAATCAAACATTTTGGTCGCATTTATTATCCTTAAAATTTTAGATTTTGTCAACTGTAAAATGCATCAAACGTTTAAATTGAATATTTTAAACGAAGGCACTATAACATTGAATTGTTTTTTTTTAAGTATGTAAATATTTGATACGAATGTATACAGACTGATCTCTGCATAAATTTAAGAGGTATATGGACTCGGGTATCCTTCATTTATATACAAAGATAGTAAAAGGACATGCGGTTACCGTAACTTATAGGTGCTAGCAAGATTATTCCGCCGTCTCACCGGGTAGGCAGACATGGTTTAGCAATAGTTCGAGACTAACATCAACTCTTTCGCTACATCCTCCGGTTTTTAAACATGCTGGCCGGTTTCAAGAACTCTTGACGTGATTCGATATGCCTCTTCCTTATATGACATTATATGTGGAAGTATCTTATCGAATGTAAGAAGTAAATGGACTAGCGCAGAAAATAAATAAATAAAATTAATTGTAAGTAATCGCAGTGTTTTCATACAAACAAAAAAGATACCGACGAAATAAGAACCTCGTCTTGGCTTGCAAGTTCGTTAGAAAGAGCGTAGAATAAAACAATTAGCAATATTGTGAACGGTACCTTTTATAAATACAAAACTGCATAAACACTCGTTATCACATTGTTGGCGGCTTGTGGGCGACTTAACTCAATTGTCATACCTTCACAATGATTTCCATCCATCGTCTCTAATACGATTTGCTTAATATTAGATAGATTTAGGTCCAACGACCGCTTGAACAGTTTTCCATTCCATTGTCGTGCGTTAAGAGGTTTTTGTATTAACATTGTATTTCAAACAGTCGTGTTGTCTTTAAATTGACAATAAACACAATTGATTTAAAAACTTTACGTCTTTGATGACTCTGTTTGTTCCATGGGGTATTGTTTATTGCGAAGTCTAGCCGTTATTATATAGATACATAGAAAGCAGATGTGTTACTACACTTTCCTAATTTTAGATCTATTAGCAATGATGTATTATATATAAACTGAGGCCTATTAGCATACATAAATAATCTCATTACGTAGAGTCCCTCACGGGAGATAGAGTGAGTTTGTACCAGTTGTTTGTAGACTAACAGATCTCTTTCACTTCATCTACATTCATCTGCCTTCATCTCCTTCATACAGGCTCGGCGGTATCAAGAACTCTTGACGTTTTCGTGCTTGAGTGTCCGATTTGATCTATTTAGATGGAACTTGGTCTTTCTCTGCCTCTTCTTTCACACAATTTTGCTTGTAGGTAAGGTAGGTTTGCTTTTGCTTGTGGTAGCCGCATGCGCCGATTAGTCTCGACCACAGATTGTAGGTTCAAATCCCGGCTCTATCAATAAGTTTTTCTGAACTTAGGTACAGAGATCAATCTCAGTCGTACTGTCTAGGAAAACATCGAAAAGGACACCTGCACACCATTGACAGACGTGCTTGAGAAAGGGCGATGGACTCGCCATCTGTTTCATTGGCACCTGAATGATATATTCAGGTGCCAATGAAAAAAAAATTTGCGCAATCTACAAAAGTATTCATCGTCAATAATGGAAGCTATGCAGCTTCCATTTTAGTCACTACAAATTAATTATTATAAAAGTCTCAAGATTAATTAAAATATTATTAGTCTACATTCACAAGTCACATTGTAAATGCAATCGTGAGCTGTAGCTTATGTGTGACAAACGGAGACTTTTCGAGCACAAGGCTTACACGGTTTGACCCCGGGCAGAGGTCTATCCGCAGCATGTACTGGCATCATTACGAAACGTGTTAATCTACCTGTGTCCGGAATTAGGTCGTTTGTTTTTGTTGAAAAAGGGTGGCATGTTTTTGTTTCCCGCTGTTCACTAATTACTAATTAGTGAACAGCGGGTAATAAGGGCAAATCGTATTCACCTCTTCGTTGTTATGACATTATTAGTAAATTACACGTGAATAATTATTTCTAACTAAATGAATTGAAGTACGACAAACAATAATTGTGTTATGTTTTGCCTACCCAAAGATAATAACAAAGATCGCAAGTTTGAATCCCGATGTTCGATGATTGATCGATGATTCGAGTATCGATGAGTTTTTCTGAATTTAAGTACAGTGATTAGTCACACCACGAGCTTTACGGTGAAGGAATACATCGAGAGGAAACCTGCATACGTCTGAGAAGCAATTCAAAGGCGTATGTATAGTTGTGCTTGAGTAACGGCAATGGACTCGCTATCTGTCACGTTGGCACCTAAAATATGTCTCTGACGGAAAGTGGGTGTATGGGTACTACCAATACACCTCTGCCTACCCCTTCGGGGACCCTTGTGGGAAGGCGTTAGGATATATTATTATTATATTATAAGATATAACATCCACATATTCTTAGAAAATATGTGTCAACCTAACAAACGGTCTTCCGATCCCCTAAAGGCGTATTACTCCCGGACCTATTCAGGATTTTCGTCATTAGAATAGGTCGGTCTGTTACAAGTCACTACGATTAAATTCAGATAAAGTTGGCCACTAATATTTCAACGGCAGTCTTTCTTTTCTAGTAGAACAGCTTGGCTTTCACGACCAATAATTACACTCTTTTACACAGAAAAATTGTTTGCGGTAAATGACTTTCCGTTTTACAAACGATTTGAAGGAAATTCTACTTCGGTTTATTATTTCTCTCAAGCAAGAGTAAAAATTGCGAGAAATTGCTGATAGCTGGGAATATCGCGACACTGTAAAGGAATTCCATAAGTTATGCAACCGGGGCATTGGGTTGAACATCGCACGCGATGGAAATTTATCGCCTCCTTGTTCCGGGATCTGTACGAACGCTGTTCATGCGGAAAATCATTTGGAAAAGGGACCCTCATGTATTGTGTACAAGGAATGTGCCTAAATAACTATATATATCCTCACGCCTTCCCACAAGGGTCCCATAAGGGGTAGGCAAAAGTGGTATAATTAGGCAATACCCACACTTTCAGGTTCATATCTAAACCAACATATCAAGCCACGATAAAATTGTGCAAGAAACATAATATAAAGTAACAAAACAGTAAATAAAACCAAATAGTGACATAACAGAAATTAATAAATAAAGCAGCTAAATAAAATAATACACGCGTAACAAAGTCTCTGACCACAATATCAGAGGTATCAAATGCACTAAAATGTTGGCAGAGAACGCCTGTATAAAATCGCAGTCTCTGTCAATCCTATTAAAAAAAAAACATATCAGGCCATTCTACATCTTTATACTCACACCCTCTTTCTCACCAGTTTGGGAATCTCTACATTGCGGATTCAATCTAATATTGTAAAACCGAACATTTTTAAAAGGGAACGCATTTCAATTGCAGTTATACAATTTTCATGCTTTCTTTACAAAGTTATGAATATTTTAATCTCAACAGAGAAAATTGCAGTCCCTTACGGCATTTCCTTAGGAGCACAATTCTCAAACATTCTCATAAAGCGGAGATAAAACGTTGTCTCAAGGCCTTCATTACCCTCGGCCGGCTTGGTCTGGGGAAACTGGGTCAGGACGGTGTGCTGCGTGAACTTGTTGCTCGGGACAGGTGTGTACTGCGAAGGTTTTTTTTTTAATTTTGGACAGAGTTTTTCGTTGTGTGCGCCTCATTTGCATTCTGCGTCTGCTCTCTCAAGAGGCTAATAATAATATATGAGTGTGAATATATTCGTGGTTGCTTGTACTTTTTATGCTTCCGTGTTACGATACAGTTTAAACAGTCACGTTTTATACTTATTGCTTGTGAGTTTAACATGTTACCGAAAAACGTTAACTGGAAATATTTGTGCATATAACGAGCTGTGTTTTATAATATAATATATTTGTATAATACTGTTTGTATTTTCCATGCATATGATACTTAAACTTCAGGAAGTCGACAGTTATCTTTCAAGCTTTAATATACCTCGAAATTGTGTTCAGAACGCAGATATACTGTATTTGTATCTATATATATAAAAAATCTGTGAATTACCAAATTTAATAACGTCGTTGAAGGGCCTCAAAAATTATAGCTGCTTTTATTGTTACATTTTTATCGCCAAAACTTTTTTCCTAAACTATTCCGTTTACTTCAATGAGATTTATGTAAAGGAATATATATGTACTAAACTATTGCCATACTAGCCTATTCACGTTGCGATCCTACGTGGATTCTCCATAAATGGAAAAATGTTTACTCGTAAAGTATTCAACAAAAAATATGCTCTACATACATGTACACATCATGGCACCGAGTTTCTCGCGAGGTAAGCAGATAGAGTACCCCGTCAGTGTTCTCTATACTTACAGACGCCTATCGCTTCATCCAAATTCATCATTGCTTCATATTGTACAGTTATGTAGGTGCTAAAACTTATATAACAATTTATTCATAAATATATGTTTATAATTCCACACCTTGATCGAGGTAATTAATGTACCCTTCCAACGAAAGCATTAAATATGAATTCCCAAATTATGAAGAGGCACTTTCCGCTTATATCCGGCTTTACGGAAGCAATTATGAATCCCAAACGAATTCATGAAAGGTAATGCACAAGAAAAGGATTCCGTATTAATGATCTGAATAATACATCGCTTGCCGGGTCAAGGACTTCAATATATAGGTTAAGAAAAAATCTTACTGAGCCGGCATTAAAAACAAATTATTTATCAAATCGATACGATCGTCCAAAGGCACGAATAGATGCACCTATTGAATCTGTTTTAGTAAAATGGGACCTTATTCTTTCGCATTATGATACAGATTTAATTGAAACTTGCCTTGTCATTTCCGTCTTTTGTATTGTAATGTGTTTGATACCGGGACAAGGCCATGGGTGAGCGGAAGGTATATACGGGGAGCGAGGTGTGTGTGAGAGAGAGGCAGATATAGGAATGCAAGGCTAGGGGTCACAGGTAGTACAGTGACCCAGTTCTGGTTGCAGGGCGTCGCGCCGAGTAAATATTGATTTACTGACCTTTTTGCCACTTGTTGCTCAGGTGGGGCTTAGTTGCCAGGTCTCTTGAAGGCTCGTTCTGGAAGGTACTATTCTGGTTATTGATCTATCTTTCTATTTTGCCTGCATGAAGTAAGAGACGTCGTAACTAAGTATTCTTATAATAGCGATATCAGAACAACACACTTAAAAAAAAATACTCAATGGAGTTTATAAATATGAAGATCTTACTTCTTCGGGATGGCAACGTCAAGAGTAACCGAAATGGGCATATTTGAAAGATTGATGATGGATCGAAAGAGTCGGAAGTCTAGATAGCGCTTGCGGTCCACTCTATCTGTCTAGCCCGTTAGGGATTGGGTATGATAATATTATGTATCTAGGTATATTTGTTTTATTGAGCCGTGGTGGCCGAGTGGTTCGAGCAGTTGCCTGCGACGCAAAGGTCGCAAGTTCGAATCCCGACTGTACCAATGAGTTTCTGAACTTAAGTACAGTGATTAGTCACACCACGAGCTTTACGGTGAAGGAAAACATCGAGAGGAAACCTGCATACGTCTGAGAAGAAATTCAAAGGCGTATGTATAGTCGTGCTTGAATAACGGCGATGGACTCGCCATCCGTCACGTTGGCACCTAATATACCTCTGGCGGAAAGTGGGTGTGTGGGTATTACCTATACACCTCTGCCTACCCCTTCGGGGACCCTTGTGGGAAGGCGTGAGGATATATTATATATATTATTATTATTATTATTATTATTATTATTATATTTGTATGTGTGATAAGTCACCACGAGCTTTACGGGGAAAAACATCGATAGAAAACCTGCATACGTTGTAGTATAAATATAAGGGCTTATGTATAGTGGTGCTTGAGTACCGCTAACGACAAACTCGCTATCTGTAATGTTAGAATTTGCAATATATCTCTGGCGGAAAGTGCGGCCGAAATAGCGGCCGAACCGATTCTAGCAGGAAAATACATAAGCTACTTTTTCAAACTCCACGCGGGCGAAGCCGCGAACATAAGTTAGCGTATGATAAATAAATAAATAAATGAAACACAAAAATGGACTAGTCTAGTCTAGAACAGACGGCCATCTAACATAAAACCGTAAACATTTTGTCTGTTAGTGCATCAATAAACGTGTCATTTTGGTTGTTCCAGCGTGGGTCCTGGGCTGGCTGATGTGCAAGACTGTGCCCTACGTGCAAGGCCTCTCTGTGGCTGCGTCTGTCTACAGCCTGGTCGCAGTGTCGCTAGACAGGTGAGTCCAATTATTACTTCATCATCACCATTTTATTAGCAACACAGCTATAGGCAACTCCTGTGGGGAATGGACCTCGGCTTAGGGCGTTGCCGGATCGCGAGCAAGGGAGCTGGGCTGGACTGGTGATTTTATTTAAACATTATTTGGGGGCGGGATTAGCGCGGCTGGCTCGACGCGGGCCGGCGTTTGCGGGGGTCATCATCACCAGTAGATCTCCGTATATTTATTAAATTGGTCAAAGGTTCTCGAAATTATAGAACCGATACTCCCACGGATAGCCGAATATTTATTTAAGGTTTCAACGGGACAGATGACGAGTACAACACCACTTTACATAGTTAAAGAAACCCATTGGTACATCACATTGGTGTATATTGTGAGCTGCTACATTTATATCCTCACGCCTTCCAATAAGGATTCCCGGGGTAGGCAGAAGCGTAAAGGTAGTACCCACACGCCCACTTTCCGCCAAAGATATCTTTTAGGTGCCAACGTGACAGATGGCGTGTCCACCGCCCTTACTATACATACGCCTTTAAATTGCTTCTCAGACGTATGCAGGTTTCCTCTCGATGTTTTCCTTCACCGTAATGCTCGTGGTGTGACTAATCACTATCCTTAAGTTCAGAAAAAATCATTGGTACAGTCGGGATTGAAACTTGAGATCTTTTTGACATTTAGTGCAATTAGCTACTGGTCGTAATGTAATTTCAAATAAATTAATAAATACATAGTTAAATAGTAAACGATTTTCATTATTGAAAAGCAAATTAGATTTTTGAGAATCAATTCATTTCCAAACCATGTGAAATTTCCAATGTATTTTAATTTACTTTATTTTCGAAGGTTGAAAGTTGTTTTATTTGTTCTAAATCGGTTGCTTAAGTTCAAATCAAATTTTTGTTCGACTTCACAATTAAAACTGAGCGTAAAAGGTCGCTATCTTACTTAAAAAATTGCACCTTAAGGTTTCAACTTCAATAGATAGAAGAAATTCAAGGGCTAAACTCGCCATCTGTCACTTTGGCATCTAAAAATATATCTCTAGCAGAAAATGGATGTGTAGGCTTAACCTACACACTGCCTACCCCTCCGGGAATCCTTGTGGGAAGGCGTGATGATATAAAAAAGTTTAAAAAGCATAAAACATATTTGTGTTTAAAACATGAATAATGCCCAATCTTAATATTGTTTTTACTCATAAATTTCGCAGATACCACATTTTCGTGTTCTAAATATTGTGTTATTATCCACAGCTATAACCTATAGAGATAATATTGTGGTCCTCGATAAAGATCTACATATATTGCCTCGGTATTTATTAATAAAATGGTACCGTTTCTTTGCGGCGGGTGCAAGATTTCAATGAAAGAATCGCGAAGGCCGCAATGCGCCCTAAAAATACCTGGAGTCAAACCTTGACCCGGCAGTGATATGCCCTATTATTATAACGATGTTATTATACCACAGGGTTCGATATTCCGGCTTGGCCTTGCGAGCCAAGCATTTGTCAAAGGTATGGTGCTGTGGTAATGGGGGTATTATGAGATTGAGTGGGACTTATGGCCACTTTTTACTAGAGGGGTTATTAGGGCAGTTGTTGACACTTGGGAAAATACAGTTTGGGTTGCAATGGTGTAAGTACACTCAATTAGGTGTATACACGCTTGAATAAAGGCACCTGCCTTTATTCTCTAGCCGAGACACAGATAAGGCATCGAGACTAGGGCGCCAGCTCTTTCTAGACTTACAGACCTTTTTCGCTTCATCTACATTCATCATCGTCGTCACATATTGTCTTTTCATGGTCGCCGGGTTTCTAAAAGCTTTGTCGTTCCCATCCAGTGTTCGTTCGATGACCTATGTAGTTGGAACATGGTCATACATTGTATTTTCCTTAACAAATCTTCGTATTTAATATCTGTTTAGTATTTTTTAAGTAATACATACATACATATAATCACGCCTATTTCCCGTAGGGGTAGGCAGAGACCACCTCTTTCCACTTGCTACGATCCTTACATACTTCTTTCGCTTCGTCCACTTTCATTATTCTCTTCATACATGCTTTTCGGCTTAGGGTACTCTTGACCTGGTCTTTTTTCAAGACGATTATTAATTTTTTTAAGTTATCATTGCATATTTCAGAGGTATGTAAGTCTAGAGAGAACTGGCGCTCTATGCTCTCTGCCGGCCCCGTTAGGTACTCAGCGTACTGATTTGTATGTATCATTACATATATAGAACGGTATGTATTACAAGACAACGTAACATGCCCATATTCATCTTTACAATCACACCTTTTATATAAAAGTCTTCTACAGCTTTGACTCCGAAAGGGCGCCTTATTAAGTGCCTATTTTGTCACGAGACGCAAATTAATTATCGGCACTTAAATACGACAGTCGACTTCAAGAGGCAAGCTGTGTGTGATCTCTTGATTGATTGCTATCTGACTCCTCTCAAGGTTAACATAATTTGGGTTTCTGTGTCATTTGCGGAGACGTAACGGCTTAACGAGCGATTAATTAATTAATTGAGATTAAGCGTAGTGCAGGAGATATCGAGTTTCCTCTTCAAATTTGTTAGGAAATTCAATTTGGATAAAGATTACTATTGATAGATACAGATCCCTCTTGGTATTGTGTATTGTATATACATGAGTAATATAATATATACGTGAATTGGGAACGAAAATCCTCACAAACTTTCGCATTTGTAATCTTTGTAGGGTCTTCAAAGTTTATTGACCCGGGATGGATTATTTTACAAAGATACTTATACGAGAGCACTAAATCTACGGTTAGAATAGATTGCAAAATTGGTAAAAGGCAATAATCCCTTAGACTAATACATAAATACAAAAAGCTGGTCAATGCCCCTTAGACGTCGAACCACTCCAATCCCTCGGAATGGAGACACCAGTCAGTGTGTACATGTATTTTTTAAAGTACGTCTTCAAAAATTTCTCAGAAAAATTAACTACGTGAAGTCTACTTAGTATTTGCTTAACGTAACCTATAGATGAAGGAAATTTTATTAGTTACAAACATTTTTAAAATCTAGCATTCAGTCCGCTCAATGTCAAGTGGTTATTCAGTCCGCTCAATGTCAAGTGGTTACCGAAGCCTGTATTCGGTACGGTACTTTCGTGTTATGTAAAAGTCAGTACTCTTTATGTTCCCATACTGTGTGTCCGATTGATTTGATCTAGGCAGTTGAGACTCATTAATATTTTCAGAAATAACCCATATATCCATGTTTCGGAGTGAATATAACGTATTTATTTAAAGACACACCAACAGTATACACATTAAAGCTTATAATTAAAATAATAACAATTTGTATCAGATGTGTACACCTATGAAAGGCGTGTTCATTATTCTCACAGTAGTTGTGCCATTAGGCAGTTACGGTATTCAATACAATTTTAAAAAACAAATTACAAAAGTATTAATTTTAAATATGTGTGCACCTTAATTTTCAATAACAACAATTGAAGAAGAAGTTAATGAAGAAAAATAGTAAAAAAATATATTATA
>JACCPG010011172.1:0-83696 GCA_016069955.1 Drepana arcuata | reverse complement strand
TTACTCAAGCACGACTATACATACGCCTTTGAAATTCTTCTCAGACGTATGCAGGTTTCCTCACGATGTTTTCCTTCACCGTAAAGCTCGTGGTGTGACTAATCACTGTACTTAAGTTCAGAAAAACTCATTGGTACAGTCGGGATTCGAACTTGGGACCTTTGCGTCGCAGACAACTGCTCGAACCACTCGGCCACCACGGCTTTATAATATAAATTTAAGATAGTAGTATAAATTTGTAATTGCTTAATTGAAACAAATATTGTACAAAATAACTGGTATTATTGTTGTATACCGTATAATGCATTATGTGCGCTTCTACAAAGCCTATTCATAATTGCCTTAGCCGCATCCAAAATTGCGTCCAGTTATTGGGTAAATGATGTACACACCCTAACGAATTATCCGTTCGGGAATAGTTAACATATGGTAGGGGTTTGTAATGGAAAAAAGATCAGGTAAAGAAATAAGAGAGCGTAAAGTGTGACCCCATAGCAAACAAAAACTGTAAACACGTGTTCCCCGCCGATGAGGCCTATCTCTTATTTGTCCAAGCCTCAGCTAAATAAACTAAATCCGAAAGGATAACATGTCTTTAAGGGGTGATAATAGATACAACTATTAAAAGCTAAGCGAATACCCGCCCCTTTAATATCCCGTAGTTAGATCGTTATATCACACATATCGGTCAGTAGGAAGAGACAACCATTCCACTCTGACATAAATCTTTCGTTTCATCCACGTTTGTCAATCCGTTGTCATCCAAGCTTGAATGAAGCTACAATTATGTGTGCAGACTTTGCAAATTTGTATTCTTTTTAGTAACAATAATACCGTCATTACACGAAGTTACCATCTAGAAAACAAGATATGTATGTATAATATGAACATTGGGTACTATTGAAAACAAACTTGGTAACATATGTACCTGCCTTTGCTAGTGTGAAAATTGCATATTCCTAATGAAACTGAATGGAAAGTGCCAACATCTAAAAGTTCTAATCATAAAACGTTAAAAAACACCAACAATACATATAATACAATAACATTTACTAACACAGAAGAATAGATGGATAAACATCAAAGAGAATAATGAAATAGGGAAAAACTATGGAATCTAACCTTTTAGCTTCTGTAGGGAGTGCAACCTCCATTGGCGGCGGCGGTGGTGGTGGCGGCGGGGGAGGTGGAGGCGGTGGCAAGGATTGGCTCGGCGGCGGCGCGTCTGGTATATCCGGCACCGACGCCACCGGCTCGGCCTTGACATCGGGTAGATCATGCAAATCCGGCAGTTCTTCGGGCATTGGCGTGACCGGTGACGTCACCACCGACGGAGCTATGGAGCCCTCGCTGGTGATCGAGTATTGAACGTCGCCAGCGATGCCCGGCAGGTGTGGTAGATCCAGTGGCATCTCCAATTCTGGTACCTTTTGGTAAAAATAAACTCATATGCTATATTGCCGTCGACTTTTAAAAAGTCTGGGTCTAACCCGCTATTTTACATACATACATATCATCACGCCGAGTCCCTGACAGAGTAGGCAGAGAGAATAGAGCGCCATTTCTCTTAAGACTTGTATACCTCTTTCGCTTCGTCCACATTTATCCGTCTCTTCATACATGCTCGCCGGTTTCGAGTTTTTGACGTTCCCGTCCTTAAATGTCTATTCGATTTGATCTAGGTAGTTGGAACGTGGTCTTCCTCTGCCTCGTCTTGCACACACTTTCGCTTTGTATATCTATACCCGCTATTGCAAGTGCAGTAAACGGAGTTCACGAATAGGATCACTACTATCGTTGAACCACTTGGGTTATTTAAAAAGTTGGATGTACTTGTTACATACAAAGCTTTATTACTATGCGGAAAATGTTGCCATCAAAATGTAATAACGTGAAAATCTACCGTTTTACCTCGCGCTCAACAAGAGAAGGAGTTTCATAAAGCTGGAGTATTATATACGAACATTATAATGAAATTCCGCGACAAAATATTTCAAGCGTATATTAATAAAATAAGTCATATTATTCAGGTCCTTGAATTATTCATAAGTTTCTTTGTCAAAATTTCTGAACTTTTATAATGATATTACCTAGACGATAAGTTTTTCCCATACATTAGTGAATGCCTTAGCAGATTCCTTCAGACAAATTTGAATTAAATTTTAGTCTAATAATCTGTATTTATCACACTAGGAGCTCAAACAAGGAATCGTCGTTAGGAAACCTAGACAAGTATCAGCAGAAATACACCGATATATATGTATGTATGGCCGTGCTTGAGAAACGGCGACGGACTCGCCATCTATCAAGTTGGCACCTAAATATATAAAAGAGGGTTCCTACACTTCTGCCTACCCCTTCGGAAACACTCGTGGGACGTCATGAAAATATAAGTATTAGCAAACGGACCAGGTAAAAATTCGAATGCCTCCACTATCTATGAAGTATAAGTAAGAAAGTTACTGGGGATTCTGCTCTTTCACGCGAAAACTTACTGAACAGAAGTGTATGAAACTAGGCACGGAGGCAGATAAGCGTGGATTACCACATATGTTTAATTTCACAAAAAATCCAGAAATAAACAACTAATGAAATCTAATTTGCATTGCAGATGAAAACGCGGAACACAATTATTAAAACATAATTTTAAAGTAACAACATTAAAATTAAAATAAATAAAAATATAACTCACCATTCCCATGCCGGGAGCGTACATGTATTCATCAGCTTCTCGCTTCAGAATGTCTCTCTTCATTATGGTGGAAGGAGCTGCTTCTAACAAGCTCTTATGTTCCACCTTCTGACTCATTTTCGGCACGTAGGCGGGTGTTTTTTGTGAAGTTCCGAGGTAGGGGCTTTCGTCGGTGTCCAAGATCAAAAGTTCCCCCACTGAGGTCATATTGTCTATGACAGCACTCAAATCAAAGTCCTGCCTCGCTTTGGGACTCTTCAGATCAGCTACTTTTACATGAAAGAAGTGCAGCTTTTCCTAAAATGCATATAATGATGTAGATTTGAACATTTAATAAAAGCCGGGATGGGCCAAAATAAAAAATTGGTTCGAGCCCAGGCAGTCTGTACCAGTTTAATCGGAACTGAAGGTGTATGATTTGTAACGCCACATTTTTAATGGTGAAGGAAAACATCGAGAGCGAACCTTCGGAAATTTATTGACGTAAGTATAGTTGTTAAGAGTTAACGTTAAGAGTACTCGAAACCGACGAGCATGTATGAAGAGACTGATGAATGTGGACGAAGCGAAAGAGGTATGTAAGTCTAGAGAGAACTGGCGCTCTATACTCTCTGCCTACCCCGTTAGGGACTTGGCGTGATGATATGTATGTAAGTATAGTTGTGCTTGAGAAACATGACAGGTTCGTCGTCGGTCGCGTTGGTACTTAAGTATATCTACAGCGAAAGAGTGAATTATTTCACCTCTGCACCCTTGTGGTAAGGCGTAAAGATAAGGATGATTTTTTCTAATTTCTTATGAACATGAGCAAGAGGATTTAAACCATTGAATTAAGATGTATGGGACGGACGGAATGATTACCTGTATTCCCTTCCTATTGCGCGGCCCCTGAGACTTCCCACTCAGAGTAACCTTCCTGGGCTGGTGCTGGTACCCGTCCAAGCCGAAAACCGACTGGTAGTGCTCATGCGTTATCGCTGCGGGGTACTTCGCGCTCGAAAACACTTTGATCGCCTTTTGCATTCCAGTCAGTTTCTCAACTTTGGATCTAGAAATGTCTATCCGCTCGTTTAGTTTGTTAGTCTTGTCCATGTTTTGCTTGATCCTAGTCGTCAATCTTGCGAACACGTCGTCCACTATCCCATTGAGATTATCAAGAGTATCGGCTATTTGGAGGATTGTCTCCTCCATACTCAGATCGCTCGGCACCAAATTAATTTTGTAGATACCCTCCATTATCAATCTCTACAGTGTATGGACGTACACTCTGCAACAAAAGATTATCTATAATAATATTACCTACTTACATTTATATTTACCGTAAGCTGTGCATAGATCTACGATTCCATATAAATAAATAAATAATAATACCTTGGGACAATTCCATAGCCACAATTAAGCAAAGGTTGTGTTATTGTAAATAGACAACGATAAATGTATGTATATACTAATACCTATAGATAGATATGTCCATAAGCCATTCAAGGCTACGGTACAAATACTCGTGTTCGTCACACAAATACCAGCCCTCAGCGGGAATCGAACCCGCGACCTCAAGTTTCGCAGTCAAGAGCTTAAACCATAGACGACCGTCAAAAGTATGTACGAGCGAATTGGTAATGCAGGACCTAAAATACGCCTGCGTGAGCGAGAATGGACAATACAGATTCAGGCTACATTGGATATTGTATTCACTATTCAGATAGATCTAGATTTGCCCCGCGGTATCACCAGCGTAAAATATTTGTTTACATAAATACGATAAGGTACTGCTCTCAGTTTTTGTTATTACTGCCTGTAGCCAATAAACGGGATAGCTAATGCAATGATGCGAAAATCGAATTAGTAGTGACTGTCTGAGTTTAACGCGTTCAAACATATGTGCCTTTTATATAATATAATCTATGTGGACAAAGCGAAAGAAGTATGCGAGTCTATAGAGAACTGACGCTGTATTCTCTCTGCCTACACCATTAGGGACTCGGCGTGATGATATTTATCTATGTAATCCACTCATACAATAAAATCACACGCTAGCTCGTGAGGGAATCGAAATATGTATCTATTAGGAAGTTACAAGACCTTTGTCACAAGCTTGTTACCAACGATGGTTTATGACCCTGTGTAGGGGCAATGGTGTTGGGTTAAATTGCATTTGCTTAACATATTGTACACTACGCAAGAAGCCATCGGGTTAAGATTTGATATCATATGCTTTATATTTGGTCGATCTTTAGGGGAATTCTACTATCGAGTAAGCTTTTATTATTTATTATACCATTAAAGAAGTTACGGTCATGTGACTACGCGTCTTTAGCACACCCTCGTGCAATATTATCGTTTTACATAAGTCTTAAGACCACTTATGGTACTTAGCAGAATCCGGTCTGTGGTTTGGACGTCAAAACGTAGCATACAGACGGACAAATACATATCGTTTATACCTTAAAATATTTATTTAAATTATTAGTATCGATAAATCTATGTAAGACTTGCTAGTTGGGATGCTTACACAAAGCGAAAATGTTATCAAGTTTAGTATTGTTATTTTATGTTGCAAACACTCGATATTTGACTATCCATAATTGTAAAGCCGTATTGATTACGTACTCAAATGTTAATCGTACTTTCAACGCAACTTAACAATGTATTAATGTATTCTTACCTACAAAACTTCTTTATGATCACCTAAAATAAATTAATAAGGCACAAGAATTATCACTAGACAACACATCCACATTCTTGTGTAATATTACGTCCGACATTGTCTCGCACTTTGTAAAGCTTTTCTCTAAAGTCTATTATAATTATTTACAAATCAGTCACTAAAAGTTTATTTAAAAGTACCGTGTCACTAGTTATTATTGAACGTCTCAATTTTTGTTCATCGTATGCGAGTCAGCAAGGAATGAATGTAAGTTGTCGTTCGCGGGGTCGGTGCTCCAAGAGAATCGACAGTAAGCGTCGGGCGACATGGCCGGGTCGAGGATGGCAGACTCCTCGAGGTGACCCGCCGACAGTATGTTGTTCAAGTGTTTGTTAATGACCGCGTCGCCAGGGCTCACGTAACCACTAGTCGCAGCAGGTTTCGGGGCGCTAGTCCGCATGGGTTGCTTATGACTAGGCATCGAATCCAGAGACTGGAGCTGAATATAGCTGCTGTCAGGACCGTGCTTCGCCGGCGGTGGCAAGGTAGGCATGGTCGGCAAGCTCTCTGGTCCGGAAAACTTTGTGGGAGACGGGCCCATCTTGGGGAAGTTCAACATTGATCTCGCTTGCGCCTCTTCCGGTCGCACATAACCCGTCGAGGGCTGATTCGAAAGAGAGGGTTGCGACACACCCGTTGTAAATATTGGCGTCGCCAATACGTAGCTGGTGCTCGCCGGCTGCGGCGGGATTTTGGAAGGCGATATTTGAACAGGCGCAGGTGCCGATTGCACATAGCCACTGGCGGGAACTATGGGTTGTTGTACATATCCGCTTGTAGGGAGCTTCTTAAACGATTTGTCGCTTAAGTAAGGAGAATTTTCTGGTGAACCTTCTGGTTCAGAGTTTATGGAACCTTCTTCATCCCTTGTTGTACTACTCACGCCTATAGGTTCCACTTCTAAATTAAGAGAAGCATTAGAACCCTCATCGGAAGTAGAAACTTGTCTCTCGACCGCCCCTCTAGATGTTTCTGACAATGCTGTGCTATCTGTATGGTCACTGGAGCCACAGTTATTGTCATTGTCTTGTTGCTTAACATTAGGTGGCGATGCAGTGCTCTTGATGTTGGGTAGTAATAGCATTTCATCAGAAGATGGTTTCTCGTCTTTGTTCGTTGGGCTCCATCCGCCAAATGCATACTTAGAGATATCCTTTTCAGGTATAGCTATACCACTGGGTAAGACTGGTTTAATATCCTCTCTTTTACGATAAATTTTGTACAGTTTTATGGAACCGTATATGGCACCTACCAACACGAATATTGCCATTAAAATTAGTGTCATTGTTATGCCATCCTTGCTTCTGCAGGCGATCGAGGTGGCACTGCTCCATTCACCAGGGTACTCCAATAGGGTTCTATCTTTTCTTGGTGGGAAAAGCACTTCCATGTCATCGGCCAGTGCTCCATGGTATGGATCTTCATCAAAATTGACAGCTCTCACTTGATATGTTTCTCCTATCACCACACCTTCACAGTATGTGAGGGAATATGATAAATTTGTAGTGTTCAAAATCTCAGGGCTATGATCATCTCTGACACGCTTTATTTGAAAGAGGTCAACAGTCCCTCCAGACACCTGTGGGGGGTCCCACTTGAGCAGGTTTTCATTGTTACTTATTGTAGGTGCACGAATCATGCTAGGAGGCCCAATACGTGTTCTCACAAAGATACCATTGGGTGGACTGGGCTTGGAGCAGCTTCCTATTGCAGTGTTACAAGCTTGGACTGACAATGAATAGTTTGTGAACCCATTCAAACCAGTCAATGTGACATGCCTCCTGGGAATATCATTGCCTTTGTTATCTGGGGCAGGTACCTTTTCAACATGTAATTCTTTGTCATAATTAAATATAACATACTTTCTTATCACTCCATTAGTAGGTTGAGGTGGGTCCCAATATATGGTGACAGAATCGCTTAATATGTCTGATATTGAAACATTCCGTGGGCTTGTTGGTGTATCTTCAGTTGTTGTCACTCCAGTTGAAGCGTTTTCTATAGTTTTCAAGCCATAAGTGGTGTTTAAAGACAATGTAAATTGATATGTTCTATATGGCTTCAGATTAGTGATATTAATCTCCATTTGCTTTGAGTCATTTATATACACCATTGATTTATTCTCCAAAGTGGTATCACACAAGCTGCTCGTGTCCAGAACTGGGCAATATGATATAAGGTACCCAGTGACAATGCCATCCTGCAGAGTACATTGCATTTTCCAGGTCAATTTGACAGAGGTCTTCCCGGCCACATCATGGTCCACTTTTACTGGGAAGCCATACATTGGTATACCATCCTTGGAAATATCACAAGTTGCCCATACCATGCCGCTGGTCTTCATTCCTTGATTAGCAGAAATGGCAAATTGGTATTTATAATTCCTTGGCAAGTTGATAACATGAATTGTCTTTTTAGGATCCAGAACAGTAAAATTCACTCGCCCAGTACATATTTGTGTTGAGTTATGTTGACACCAGAATAGTGTGTAATTATCAATATTGGGTACACCAACCCATGACAACTTGTATGTGCCATTCTCATAAGCTAGCTTAGTAAAAGATGGCACTCTCAAAGCTTCAGTATCCCTGTTTGGTGGGATGTACAAGTGACTATGGTTGTATGAGGACCCATTGACATTTTGAGACCAAACTGATACATCAATGGCCTCCAATGATGCCTTATCGAGAACAACATAGCTAAGGCTTTTGTTTTTGTCCGGGTACAATGTCAGAGGATTCCTAGAGCCTATTTTTGCAACAACTCTATAAGTGAAATTTTCACCGGCCTCTTCAAACTCTTCAAGCTGCTTCCAGTACACATTTATACGTCTGTCACGTTCAAAGGAGGCCTGGTGAAAGGCCCCCTCTATCATATCAGGGGGGCGCCGGGGTCTCTCACTCTCAGTGTAAAACACAATGTAAGAGAAAGCAGACCAAAATGCGTCACTAACAGCTTTCTTTGATTTTATATATATTCTCACTTCATATTGCATGTGAGCATAAGGCAAATTCGAAAGCAAAAATCTGTATGTTTTGTTCCTGGGTGGTATGCCAGAAGTGTCAACACTACGAAAATGTGATGTATTATCAATCTTAGCTATCTGATACTCAATTCTGTGGTCAACACCATAAGGTAATAAGTCAACCATGTTAAAGGGGATATCCCATTGCAGCATGACACTGTGTGTGTCATTCACAAGCACTTTCAAATCACTAGGTGGGTCAGGCTTCACTATAGAGAAATGGTCTACTGTAAAATTTTGATAATTACAACCAAAATAATTGCATGCTTTTAACTGGAAGTAGAACACCTCCTCTGTCTGCTTGTACCTGGGCTGGCTACTTGTATTCCAGGTGCAGTACCTTAGCTTACTGACTCTCTCTGCTACACAAGGATGCACCAAATTTCCATTGATAGGAAATGTCAGTGAGTAGTTTGTAATACTGAACTTTTCTGGGGAAGTCCAAGTGCAATTCAAAATCTCGAGGTTCATTGATACACAGCTGAAGTCTGTCACATTCATTGGTGTAGAGTCGATCAGCACTCTGTTGGCACACAGCTTGGTGGTCACCTTGTTACGGCAGTAGAATGTATTAATTTGCTTGTCTGGTTTCTCTATGTATAGCCTGCGTGAGGTTGCATTGTAGATTTCAGAGTGCCTGGGTTCCCCACCCCAATAGAACTCCAAATCCTCGGCTCTGTATTGTTCCGCGATACATAGTATCTCCAAGGGTTCACCGTACGGTAGTTTGATCATGCCCTTGGGGTAAACTGACACCGAGATATTGACCCCGCTGCAACTCGAAAATATGCATGGTAAACTTATCAAACACTTGAATACTATGCACCAAATCCATTTCCCGAAATGTGGTACCCTTCGGACGCCGATGCACTTAGTTCTTCTAACATTTGAACATGTGTTTTCCATAACTGCAGTTATTTATTTCACTCCATTACGAAATGACAAGTCCCGAGCAAAGTCCCGACCGAATTGCCCGAGGTTGTCAACACATTCCTTGTTTTTTATCTCGCGAGCTAAATGGCGCACCACTACTCTCAACTCGATGACACCAACTGACTGCACACGACTGCTACACGCACACAACATTTATTCATAAAATGCTGCGGAGACACTGACTTCTGACGCGCACCGTGAACTTGGTAGGCTATTCTAAAACTATACTTATAAGCTCGAAGAAGAGTATTTTTATGAAAATTTGTTACGCTAACAGCATGAGTATTTCTACTTACAAAAAAGAAAACTTACATCGTCTTTCACAGAATTGCCAACTTCACACCGGTCAAACAGCCAAAACAATCAATATATACTTTAGGGATGTGACTGCCATGAGTCGATTTTAATATAAGCCGTCGTCAAACGATCGACCTTGAGTAAAGTTAATTAATTAGTAATCTTATATTAAGAAATTTAAACTGGGTGCAAGTGCCAGCCTAATTCGTGAGCTCAATTTTCATTTGCTTGATCATGAGCATATTTGTTTCCTGTCGCGTTTATCTTAGTACATATTGAAATGTATATATTTATGTGCCTGTCTTTGCACTGATATTAATTGACCAAGCAGGTTAGTTGCTTTTTTTTAATTGTCCAAAATAGTATATCACAGGGTTTTATCATAAGATTCATAATGTCTTTTAACAGTTTACTCCTGAGGTTTACTCTTACGTTATCTAGCTTTTGTAACGATACGTTATTTTATTTTATCTGTGCTAACTGCAACTATTGACTGAGATGCAACCTTGTATTCTAGCAATGGCAAACTTCAGAGTTGTGAATCTTAAGACTTTATAAAGGTATGAAATATTAATAGTACGCAAAAGAATTTGAGAGCATTAAGAATAATACTCTAATCTATGATTAAGAAGCATGAGTTTACCATCAAGCTTTTAATGTTAACAAATATAATGTAATTAATTTATAAAATTATTACATTACAGTTAGGTATTGCTCCCAACCAGTTTGCTGAACGAGAATTTCGGATAAACGTATTTACTAAAGTAACGAAACCCTACAGGGTATGAAGCTAACAGCTAATGTGTGAAATTGTAAGGCATTTTTTTTATTGTCTCTCGTAGCGCGAGTTTCGGGATCTTTTGCTACTTAACTGGGCAAAGGCGAGACCTAGGCCTCCAGCCAGGAAAGTTGTAAGGCAGAAAACAGGCTTAATATATACAATTTCTGAACGATTGTGTCACATGTCAGTTAATTGTATAATGTCAAGAAATGGGGTAGGTATCTGTCAACTCAACACAACTCTCTGAACTCTGTCTGTATACTGAAACTAGATATAAGAATAATCTGTGATTATTAAATTAATGTTTTTAAATATGTTATTTCTAAAAGGATTGAAGTAAAGATTATCACAAAAATTATGTGAAGGGCACATAAAATGGATGTCAATAATCCACACACATTGGGCTATACAACGAATGAGGCTCTTTTAAAATTACGCGACGATATTCGTAATATAATCGCTGATCACAAAAAGAAAAATCCTACTGGGTAAATATGTAATTGTTGTTATCGTTACGCCTATTTATTTATCTAAGATATTCTTAAAATATCTTAGATTTGAAAAATTTCGGCTTGTTGTGATTATTTACGTATTAGGTACTTATAATAGGTTAGAAATCTATTTTCAGATTCGGATTGGCGCGAGATATTATATCATTTTCATCCGAAAAAGTTCTACTGTCGGGTGTTGCCTACACTATAACCTTAGTGTACATAATATGTTTAATACTGACATATTTAATTGGTGAATCAGTGCAGGCCCATGTATGCTTACTGTGGGAAGCTCTATTTCTATTTATAATACTGATTGTAAACTTTTTGGTTGCCTTTAATGAAGAGTACTTGTATAGAAACGAAATACCTCATAGGATAAGGAAAGTATTAGGTTGGTATGTTTTTTATTAATTTTTTTTTTTAACTGAGGCATTGTTTTAACGGATATAGCCATTGGATTTTAAACCCCAATGAGTTATTTGAACTTAAGTATAGTGATAGTGAAGTGCTCCCATATGCATCATGGGATATACCTGGGCTGCATGCCATCCATAATCATAGGGCATAAGTTGTAAATACACAACCATTCATAAAATTAATTTTACTGATATTTCTCCTTGATAATTTAAACTTTGAAATTAAATAATATGGAAAGTGGGTGAGTGGGTATATACACCTATACACCTCTGCCTACCCCTTCAGGGACCCTAGTGGGAAGGTGTGAGGATATATTAATATATTTATTATTAAATAATATGATTACAAACTACATTGCATTTAAATTCCATGTTAATCATGCAATAAAGGATTAGATATTCACACACTTGCTTGAAAAAACTTTGAACAAATTTTACCTGCTGAATAATTAAATATCTGATTTGTAAACCAATTCATAAATTTACAGAAACCTTAGATGAAGCCATAGATAAGAGTAAATGGAAGGAAGAGCACTATCCCCATCTTTGTGCTCCATTTTCACCATGTGTCATACTACAGTGGACCTACAGAGATGGTAATAGCATTTATCTGAATTATAAGGATTGTTTATTGTATTTGACAACTAGTCTAGTCTAGTGCTTAGAGCTCCTGACTGCGAATCTAGAGGTCCCGGGTTCGAATCCCCTCTAGTATTATTTCCTTTTTGCTAAGGTAACTGTTTTCTATCAAGTAGCCATGCTTGTTGGTATCCTTATCAGCATCAAAAGTAATATGACAATATATATGCATATCAAGCTAACTCCCTCATGTGGCTGGTAGAGGGAGTATAGCTCCAGTCCTTTCTTACACACCTCTTTGGTTTCATCCACATTAAACAGTCTCTTTAAAAATATAATATATGCATAACTATATGCAATTTACATAATTTATAATGGTCATAATATAGATTACATTTTTTATATTACTATTGTGTGTACTTATTCTATTGATTTATTTTTATTATAAAGGTTTACCAACAATTGTTAACACTAAATACATTTTGTAAGTACTAACATTATCAATACATAGGAACAGTGAAACAATTACTTAAAGGTAAACTCCGCTTACACCAATATGAATGACAGCTAAACATAAGTAATAAGACACATAAACAGAAGAAATAAACTAGACAATTATAAATAATGTTAGATAAAAGTTTGCAATATGTAACTTAAATATAGCTTACTCGAGTACCTTAATATTCAACTTCACATCTGACAAACACTTTAAAATTGACTTCCATATTGTTCTAAAGGAATCGTGGTGTAGGTCTAACACATCGCTGTACTTATTAATCACCGTTATAAATCTAGCGAGGGGTGAATTGGTACCCTGGAAGGTGGTAGAACTGTTCGCCTTAAAGGTGGGCAAAGTGGCGTGATCGGGTAGCGAGGAAGTCGTGAAGGGACACGAATTTATTTACGATTGATTGTCCTTATAGCTACAATAGTCAACCTGCCATGGGCATTATTAGTCGAAGGAGATGTTATAGTGCTAAGGCCAGGCCAGGAAGTGCCCGGACATTGCCGGGGACTGCAACCAGAGGATCCAGAGTTCCATTTTGGACAGATTTTTCAACCAAATCCACAGGTAATACATTATGTATAAACTATTAATGTGTGTATAGAAAAAAATAGGAGGTGAAAGACTAGAAGCAAATGGACAGAATTGTAAACCGCTGAGCGCAGGCGGCGAGTCGGCGAGCATACGGGTTGTAAACGCGTATGATGACCGTTATATAGGCGTTGTAAGCGCGTTGTCGTAACAATACAATAGCGAATAACGTCCAATACTCTCCTTCGGTTTTTCGTTCTTTTATAGAATCGTGAATCCAGTAGCGCCGAGTGTTTTTTTTATTTTCTTCTTCCTCATCCAATATTAAAGCAATCATCGCCAGTTGCCTAAAAGTTAATTTTCTGATAGCCATATTTTACAATAAAAAAAATTGGTAGCACTTCAAACGTCCACGCAACACTGTTACGCATGCGAGAAAGAAGCGGATTCCTATTGGTTTTGGTGGATGTTGCATACGGGCATCATACGGGTTACACACGGGTTGCATACTGGCATCATACGGGATGTATACGGGCACAGAACGCCGTCGATCCGTTCAGTGGGCAAAGTAGATCGTATCGTGTCGCTTTTCGTGCCTTATACGCTCCTAGCACGGTCATGGTATGATACGGTGTAGTGGGAAGAGACCTTTATGATGAAAAAATTATATCAGAGGTAGTCTGTATCAGTCTGTAACATCTGTAAACATTTTCTATCTATTAGGTTGCTTTCAGATATCATCTCTTATGAAGTCAATAAATTTGTAGGATGCATTTGATCAATCTCTTCTCTGGAGAATATTAAGATGACCCTAAATTGTATAGCTTATTTTATTGTCATGTAAAAAGTACACTGCAATAGACCGACCAGTGCCAACTGTGGCCTTCAACCGTCCTCGTACAGAACTTTCTTTACTTTCATAAAGAACAAGGCAACTTTACAGTCATCTTATCCACATAAAATTTGATTACGTATATGTTTATGCACTCTTGGGTAGTAATGTGGTTTGCCTCAGTAAAGGGGTTACCTAATGCATAAACATTTTTCAAATCAGATTGGTAGTTTCTAACATTATTGCATTCAATAAACAAACTCTTCATTGTATTAGGTATGAAAGGATGTAAAATTGTATTGCAAATATTTATAGAAAAAGGAGAACTTCAGCACACCGCGCATGCGCACTCCGCACCAAAATAAAGCCTACAGAATGTGCGAGACGCCTTATTTGAAGAACCTGAAATTGGCTTTAGAACAAGCTACTATGCGGCCTGTAACTGTGTTCGAAAAGCAGAGATATCTGGTATGTAATTTATGTTCTTAATTTAAGTAAGTTTGTAGCGTCACTTTAGTTAACAACTGTGACCGCTGATGCTAGATTTCGGCACTTGATCATATGTGGTTGAGAATCGTGATGTATGTCTGTGTGAGTTGTACTGGATTACCCATTGCAACATATGACACAATATGTCACAGACAATTAAGAGATATATAGTTGCTGTAAAGCTGTCCCACCCAGTTTCAATGAAAAAATATCTCAAAAAGATCATCAGAATCGGTCCAGCCATTCTCATATTCAACGACCTACACATGTATCGTCGTGGTTAAGTAACGGCGATGGACTCCCCTGGCACGTTAGCACCTAATTTATATCCTCAGCGAAAAGTGCTCCCCTTGCAGGGACCCTTGTGCGAAGGCGTGAGGCTATACATATCCAGACCAAAGATTTTTAAACTCAATTGTAATTAAGCTTCATGGATTTTTATTTAAACATAGTAGTATATATATATCCTCACGCCTTCCCACAAGGGTCCCCGAAGAGGTAGGCAGAGGTATATTAGGTGCCAACGTGACAGATGGCGAGTCCATAGCCGCTACTCAAGCACGACTATACATACGCCTTTGAATTTCTTCTCAGACGTATGCAGGTTTCCTCCCGATGTTTTCCTTCACCGTAAAGCTCGTGGTGTGACAAATCACTGTACTTAAGTTCAGAAAAACTCATTGGTACAGTCGGGATTCGAACTTGCGACCTTTGCGTCGCAGGCAACTGCTCGAACCACTCGGCCACCACGGCCTCCTAACATAGTAGTTACATATAAATTGTTACCCCTCAGTGCACAGTGAAGATGATGGAGGGTATCATCCTGCCCCTGGTGATATCAATAGTGGTGGTGGCGAGTTTCTTCCGGCACGTGTACCACCTCCCGGGCGTGACGCACTGGACGGAGATCTACCTCCTGCAGACGATCGCAGCCTCCCTCCCTCTGCTTCAGATCGTGTTCCCAATCACGTGGGTCACGCTCAACTGCTACGGCCTAGCTATGTAAGTAGCAATTAAATCTTAATACCCTACCTTAGTCTTGTATGACCTAAATGCACAGGTATAGTATCATCTATATATATATAGGAGATCCCATTTTTGAACTGACTCATCACGAAATCTCAGGAACTATAAGGCCGATTGACTTGAAATTTGGTAGAAGTATTCCTTACGAGATGTAGAGGTCAGCTAAGAACGGATTTTATGAAACTCCACCCGCAAGGCGTTAAATAAAAAAAACACGTTTTTCAACCATTGCTTTTTATGGCGCGAAGTACCAATGTTATCTGGGAAAAACAATTGCAAGAGAGTCGTTCTTCACTTGCGTTTTAAAATAAGAATTCGATTCAATGTTTGATTTCAATGATTCAATTTTTTTTTTAATCGATTATTTATACATTTAACTAAGTGTTATTTGTGACCTTTAAAATAATTTAAATTAGTTGTTAATAAATTTAATTAATTTATTTCAACGCATAAACATAGATGATGCTCAAATATAAAACAATATTAATTGGATACCAAGAATCGTATTTATTGCATATTTTTATGGGATACCATAGACGATAACAAGTAAAACTGGCGCGTACCATAGATTGATTATGACGCGAAATACAAATGTCATCTGGGAAAACCATTGCGAGAGAGTCGTACTTCACTTGCGTTTAATTTGTTGCAAGAATTCGATTGAAATGAAGTCCCTTCCGCTGTCTGTTCGCTTAGATCTTTTAAGCTATTCCGCGGATTTTAATGCGGTTATCAGCAATACATAAAGTGCTTAGAGCGGAAGGTTTATATTATATGTTTAATGTATAAAGAAATATTCAAAGATTTGTAGTGTGATGATAGAAACATATTTTTGTGCGCTTAAATCGCAAACGCTGGATAAACCTTACGAGATAGATCAATTAAATGTACTACGGAATAGTATATCTTAAAATGATCAATAAAAATTTCCACAATAATATTTAATTATCTCTAAAGGATAAACCACCATAACCATTTTTATCTTTTACATAGTATTAGTATTAATATTGCACCCGTGCGAAGCCGGGGCGGGCAGCTAGTTCTTTATAAGTATGAACACAATAGTCCGGTTCCCATAATACAAGCTTTGCTTAATTCGGACTACGGAATCAACCTACCAGTATGGATATGTCTCAAAGGTTATTAAATGTCTGGAAGAAGACGCACAAGAAGACCATGTTTACTTACTTGCCATGCTTACTACCTAGATCGACCAGACACTCAAGTACTTGTAACCGGCGAGCATGTATGAAGAGACTGATGAATGTGGATCAAGCGAAAGAGCGTCTAGAGAAAATGGCGCTGAACTTAGTCTGCATACCCTATTGTATATACATATGTATATTTCTATGCGTGTGTGTGTATTCATGGATGTGCTATTATCATTTGTAGTAGCCGTTGATTACTTAACTTCAATAGTACATGTTAAGCCCTGACCTGAATCTAAAAGTTTGAAAGGATGTGCTTAAGTAAAATTATTGAATTCTAGGTTCAAAGTTCTATCCGAAACGCGTCAGAAGTACGTGCGACCTAAGTCTTGCAGCATATCTGAGGATGCGAGCGACCCACTCATCCAAGCCCTGAGCGAATCCAACTTGACGCCCGAAAGCATTAAGTCTATATGGAAGACCTTCTTCAACATCCTCACGGGCAGAGAAGACATGGTGTCCAGAACTGCCAATATAGTGCATGTGCTAGGATCCCTATCGGTATGTATGTATCTTTCGTTGCTTGGGTGTCAATGTCAATTATTTGTCCACATAGAATTTAATAATATTGGAATGCGAATTGAACTCATTAATAATGTATATAAAGTTGATTTTGTTTTGTACGTGTCTCGTGCCTGTTGTTTCAAGATATATCTGTCTATAAACTTTATCGATATGTATGTTAGTTCCGTCGCTCGGGTGTGTGATGTCACTTTTTGTCTGCATCGGATGTACAGTTAACTGAACTTAATTACTATGCATATAAAGTAGGTTTGCTTTGTGTGTGTGTTGTTTGTTTTTTAAAGACATGTTGTCTATTAATGCTATCGGTATGTATGTATGTCTCGTCGCTTGGATGTGTAATGTCTTTTTAATTGTGTAAGCCAGAAATGTATAGCGAACTGACCATTACAATTTAGTTGGTTTTGTTCTGATGTCCTGCCTAGTGTATGTACCTAATAGGTACATAAAGTAGGTACCTATATTGAAAGGTGTGTCTAAGATTATATTATAAAAAGATAGATAAAAATCTTCCCGTAGGATAGAACAATTAGTTTGGACAGTTGTCTGTCAATATGAGTAAAAGCGACCTATAAAATCTATATTAATGCGTGTAAGTTCTAGCTGTAAGTGATAGAACATAGCTCTGGTAAAAAGTTGATGTATTACTACACACTCTGGCGGAAAGTGGGTACCTATACTGCATACCCTTCGGGGACCCTTGTGGGATGGCATTAGCATACACATGTAGGTATTAAAGTGAGCGAAGTCGCGAACAGTGTTTTAATTAAGTTTAACGTAACACACTGGCTGGCAACTTAGTATAATCATATTCGCAGGCTCTATGCTGCGTGGATAAGAAGGGGATACTATCCTGGCCCAACCCGACGGCTGAGAAGGTGTTCTTCCTCCGCGACTCGGGCCCGGCGTCACACAGCTCCAGCAAGACCAGCCTGGTGGGCTCCATGGGCCACCAGAGCGACGGCACGCTCGACCATGGAATGGACGGGAAGAACTGCGAACCTTCTACGGTTGTTGAGGTATACTTGATCCTGATGACGTCATAACGGTTACCGTTAGCTAAATTGATCCGCTATGTGGAAATTTAATTACCTCGTAGTAGCTAAAGCTAAGCTATGTATTGGTTAAAAAATATATCCTACGAAAATGCAATGTAAAATTGTATTGTACATAATACACGTGTGGTTGGAAAGCACTCGAAGTGAAACTCATTCATGAGTATGAATAATGTAGCTATTGATAATGATAATATCATTATCGATATCACGCCGAGTCCCTAGCGGGGTAGGCATAGAGCTTAGAGCGCTAGTTCTCTCTAGACTTACATACCCACAATAATTAATTGATAATGTTAAAAGTGCAGCTATTGAGTCAGCGATTGAGGATCATTATAAACAAATGATCCAATATTTCACATTTATCATATTACTCTTGATTATAAAATAATACTGGCACACAAAGGATTTCGTATTTTTGATCTAGTGACCAGAGTCTAACTTATCACCAGGCGGACCTCATGCTTGTTTGCCACCCGAAAGATAGAAAAACAAGTAATAAGCATCCGAGGCCTGTGCTAGGAGCTAGTCGTGACCGTGACCGTGTAGGTGCTGGACCTGACGCACGACCAGAACGCGCCGTTCAGCGTGGAGTTCGACGACCAGCGCTGGCGCTCGCACCTGGCGCGCCTCAAGCCGCTGGGGCTGGCCGCGCGCCTCAACACGTGCGCGCCCGCGCCCAGGCACACCTACGCGCACTTCTGCGCGCACCTCACCTGCGAGGCGCAGGCCAGGTACCCACCCATACCCACACATACCCACACAGGTCCACACCTGCATGAAGCCCGCCCATCCGCGCGCACCCACACGTGCGCACCCGCGCTTAGGCATACACCTACGCGCACCTACGCGCCTACCTTGCCTACGAGGCACAGGCTACCCATACTTCCGCATGAGCAACCAAAGTTCTCCTAGAGATTATCTGTTACGGCACATATGGACGCGTTAGTCGCTCCTAACCCGAATCCGATCCGAGTGAACAGATTGAATTTGCTATAGAGAGATAATATTAAGGGTAAGTCAGGATATGTTTGTTCCAGAAAAAATCTAGAAGCATCAAATTTTACGCGGGTAATAACCCAGGGAAGAGCTAGTATTAAATATACATATATAGTTATAGTGAATTTTGTATGTGTGTTTTAGCGAGGATCTAGTGCCGGTGACAAACCGAAGGTGCCTCTGCGAGTTGGCCAAGCAGATTGGGTTCGCAGACTCCGTGGCTGAAGCGTACAGTGTGCAAGAGAGCCTCGCTATATTCAGGCATTTGGTACGGATTTCTTATTACAAAACTAGCGACGTGCTTCGGCTTCGCGCGAACGAAACAAATCAAGCTCTTAAATTTTCCCAATGAGGTCTAGCGGTGCATTACTCCTTGCAAAATTTCCCACTACCCTCAAATTCATTTGACCAGTAATTTGATGGTTTATTAGAGTCACAAACAATCGGCCATTGTCGCAAAATGCCCACCATCCCTGATTTTGTATATGACCAGGTATATATTAACGAGTTACCTGTTTTAGCAAGCGGACACGATAAGACGCGAGACGAAGTTTGTCCGCTCGTTGCACCTGAGCACGCGGGTCAAAGTGCCGCTGCCGCATATGCTGGCTGTCGTGGTGAAGGACCAGGCGAATCAGTTGCAGATGCTTACTCAGGTTACAATAATGCCATACATGTATCATTTTAGTTGTGAGACTGGCCAATAGATGGCGCATGGTGTCCCTCTACAAGGCACCCAAGTAAACGAAAGAAATGATTACAATCATAAACATATCACCAGGCCGAGACACTCACGGGGTAGGTAGGGATTGTAGAGCGAAAGTTATCTCTACATACATACATATCATCACGCCAAGTCCCTAGCAAAGAGGCAGAGAGTATAGAGCGCCAGTTCTCTCTAGACTTACATACCTCTTTCACTTCGTCCACATTCATCAGTCTCTTCATACATGCTCGTGAGTTTCGAGTAAAAATCAAAAATCAAAATCAAAATATTTTATTCAATGTAAGGGACACAGGGAACACTTATTGAACGTCATATACTTAACAAAAACTAAAGTCCACCGTTTCCAAGAAAAATACCCGCCAGGAGAAGAAACGGCGAAACAAACTCCCAGGTTTTCTCTTTTAACGTTTGTTCCCTTTTACGTATGGGTAGAAAAAGATTAAATAACATATAAACTCTGTATAAGAGGAGCAATTCATTGCCATGTATGGCCATCATTCAAGTAATCTGATATTGTATAATAAGCTTTTTGTATTAATTTACTTTTAATGACAGCTTTAAACTCTACAAAAGGTAACAGTATCAAAAAGTATCAATCTCAAATATCAATATCAAAAAGTACTCTTAACGTCCCCGTCCTTGAGAGTCCGATCTATTTGATCAAAACGTTATCTCTAAACTAAATAATAATACGATGAGACATTGCAATGATTTGAATTCGCATAATTGAATAATGTTTTAGCTACTTTCTTTTTTAGGTCTTTCAAAAAGTCGCTTTCGCAATCTTGAATTATAAAGTATAGTCATGCACCATTGATATAAAATGTCATGCACGGTAAGGCAGTGAGTTAAAGTGAAAATACGGCATTTCGTGGGTTCTAGTCCCGCCGCATGTGGTTAAACATGTGTATAATATGTACTATTCACATGCTTTTTGCCTTTTTGTCATATTATGCTGAACTCCAGGGCACCGCTGACATAATCCTGGACTCGTGTGTGGATTACTGGAACGGGCGGGACCTCACGCCGATATCGGCCTCCGATCGCAAGAAGATCATCGATTTCTACCAGCGGAACTCACTCACTGCGTACTGCACGGCATTTGCTTACAAGTAAGACATAAGACGCATGGTTTTATGAGGTTAGAGAGAGATATTAAGATGGTTCGTGTACTTTTCCTTTTCCTTTATTGGGACATAAAAACAGTTACATATTAAGACTTAAGTTTAAGAATTATAACTACATCATTAGGTTAATATGTAACCCACATCAAATGTCCACAACATAATGTGACAGATTTTCTATACACTAAGCTGCGCGCTACGTGCGCATACAAAGCTACCGTGATATTTTAGTGCAATATGATCTTAATTAACAGTTATTATTTATTGCTAGCGCTGAGAGAGTCCAGAATCATTCGTTTAAATTTCGCCCGACTGAATGCGAAGATATCAATATTCATGAAGTTATCATTATATAATTCTACAATCTGCGTGAGTGGAGCGCGCTTGTACGCTTTTAAAGCTCGAAAAAGCTCTGCCCATATTGAGCTAATATCAAAATAAACACAGTTTACAATCTGTCGTGGAATGCCGTGGTGGTCAAGTGGTTCGAGTTGTCTGCGACACAAAGATTGCAAGTTCGGATCCCAACTGTACGACTGAGTTTTTCTGAACTTAGTACAGTGATTAGTCCCAACACGAGCAGAAGGTGAAGGAACACATCGAGAGGAGGAATACGTTGAGAAGAAATTCGAAGACGTACATATTTACTTGTTGTCGTGCTTGAACAACGGCGATGGACTCGCCATCTGTCACGCTGACCTTAAATATATCACTAATGGGCGGTGGATATTTGGTTACCTTACACACCTCTGTCTACACCTTTGGGGGCCCTTGTGGGAATGCGAGGGACCATTAAAGATCATTAAGACGTAGGCACAGGCGTAAAGGTGTAACAACACCGCTCCGTATTCACAACACTTGCCGTACTTTAATCACTGGTCTGAACCTGTACAGAAAAGCTCATGGGTTCGAACTCACAGGTTAATTTGACCACTCTGCCTCTTTGGCTTGGCACCAATGTTTATTGTGTACACCAGGCCGCTCACGAGGGGCATAGCGTCGAGCTTAGCTCGCTTGTACCTGGAGCTGCCGGCGGACAGCAGGCGCCTGTACGCGCCCCACTCCCAGCACTGGGCGGACGCACCAGCTCTGCACTTCCACTCCACGGGTACCACATATGCCTTTTTAGTACTACACTAGAGTGACGACCGTCTGGTCTAGTGGTTAGAGGTCCTGACTGCGAAACTCGAGGTCGCGGGTTGGAGTCCCGCTGAGGGCAGATATTTGTGTGATGAACACGAGTATTTGTACCTTAGTCTTGGATGTCCTTTGTATTTATGTATATATCTATTTATATAAGTAAATATATCGTTGTCTAGTTACCATAACACAAGCTTTGCTTAACTTGGGACTAGGTAAATTTGTGTGGAATTGTCCAAAAAAAAGAGAAAAAAGAAAAAAGAGAGTATAGATGTGCTTGAGTAACGGCGATGGACTCGTTGACTCATCTGTCACGTTGGCACCTAAAATATATCTCTGGCGGAAAGCTGGTGTGTCGGTACTACCTATACACCTCTGCCTACCCTTTCAGGGATCTTTCTGGGAAGGCGTGAGGATATATCTTAATATATATAAATTACGTGTCACGTTGTTTGTCCGCGATGGACTCCTAAACTACTTAACCGATTTCAATCAAATTAGCACAACGTGTGCAGTTTGATCCAACTTAAAAGGTGGGATAGCTTACATCACAATTGGACTCAATAGGTGACGCTGCGATCGTGTTTCAGGAAATTTTACTTTTTCACCCGTAATTTTATTTTTAATATTTTATATTTACTGATAAATTTTTAAAACACATCCTGTTGCAGATTCATTGCTGTTCAACGAAGTAACGGATGACGACGTCAAGGACGCCGATGGATACTTTGATTTACAATGTAATCAGGTGTGTAGGTCCATATTTTTCTAACGCCCAGGAGGGCAAGTCCATTTATGTTTCTAACGCTCTTACATTAGTTCATTTCATAATCGACGCGTAAACGCATAAAAGAGCTTTGGCTTGCCGGCTGTGGTGGCCGAGTGGTTCGAATACATAGTTGCCTGCGAGATCGCAAGTTGGAATCCCGACTGTACTGTACGCCGTCGAGAGCCCATTTCTTAAATGTATAATTATGACGATAATGATAATTTTTTGTGTCTAGGTTTTCATAGGTATGGTGACAATGCAGTACCAAGCCCAGAGCGACATGGTGGAGCTGATCGAACGCTTGGAGAGGGCGTGTATACGCTTCGTGCACTTTAGCAAAGAGAACGAGTTGAGGTCCAGGGTGTTCAGCGAGAAAATGGGGCTCGAGTCCGGCTGGAATTGTCATATATCGCTAATGACCGACGAAAATAGCAGGTGAGTTGACTCTGTGTGACAGAAGTTTACGGTTAACGGCAAAAATACTTCTCATCAATCGATACACCTTGTAAATTTATGTTCTGTAAGGATTATCAGAAAAATGAGTATATTTAGGAATATATTCACTATTCTACAATATAAGGTATATTCATATTAAACGACATTTGTCATTTATTCCTAAATATATAGGTACACATTCTAATCCTTACAAAACATAAACTTGTAAAGTGTTTAGATTTTTCTATTGAGAAGTGTATTTATCTTGTGTTATTAACAGTTTCATATGAAGTTTTTAATGGTCGATTAAAAACTCAAAATATGATATCTTTCATATATATTTTGGTGGTAAATGGTGTGTAATTTTTTTAATAAAAAAATAGGGTTGGTGAAAGTTTTATCATTATAACAAACACACGTGTACATAACACAGCTTGTAACTGGTTTACGAAATTAACAAAACATCACGTTTTGACGACCTTAACAACTCCATCCATCATAACCTAAGAGTTGTTACATCACTTAAAATACCAGACAGGCATATAGCTGTCAGTTTTGACAGCCTTCTGACAGTTAATACTCGTCCATGAAAACACCTTTTTTTATTCCTAACTTTTTGCAATAAATAAAATACCGTTAGTTGTTACATTATTGCGCCTGCGTTTTGAGTATAAGAAATGTTTTGTTAAAAGACCAGACTGCCCAAACTATTAGTCAGTTACAGGAATTATACTAAGACATGTATTGAAAAATCGCCCTTCGCTCCCTCTGTTAAGACTTACGTTACTTTACTAAAGCTCCTTTCGTAGTAATGATTTTGTTGTGATGACTTCGTTTCGAGTAATGATTGTCTTCGATGTTTCTAAGTTCAATCCGTGACTTTTGTGGAAATAAACATTAGATTATGTACCCACATCCACACAGAATTATTCTCACCACCCACCATCTTTGATTTTAAACTTCTCAGTGTTTAGAATGTCCTAGAAATCTATTGATTTTAAACTTCTTAGTGTTTAGAATATGCTAGAAATCTATTAGGTATATAGATGTATCTGATAGAATAGTTGTCTTTCCGTAATAAACATTTAGTTTGATAAATAGTTTGCGAATTGTTCTTTCTTCTGTGTTTGAATATATAACATTGATATCAATGATATATAAACACAATCTTGCTAGTAATATGTTGTGGTTTCACAAGATCTTTTGAAAAAAATATGTACGCAATAATGAACTCCACATTCTTCTCAATTTTACGGAAATCTCAACAACTCCCAGTGCTCCCGACGTAAATGTATGGTGACCAGATAAAATAATCATTTAAGACGATCAACAATAACTTTCAAAGAGACTGGTGGGAACCAGTTGCGTATTTTATCCGTATTTCCTTACTTATACAAAGTGGAAAAAGACTCGCCATCTGTCACTTTAATATATCCCCAGCGAAAGAAAGTATTGCTACATATCTGCCTACCCTTCTGGAGACTCGTGGGAGGGGAATATATAAGTGATGGAAATATTCAAACAATTATATCGTCTATTAGTAGGTACAGTGTAAGTGCTTATCATTTTGAGTATGCGCTTGAGAGTACTAAGAAGAGGGGCAATGGTAAAATGGTTCCCACCGGTTACCCTAAGCCACTGTGTGCAGCAAGAATGCGTCGCCGTCGGCGCCGGCGCAGCGCGAGCGGCCCGCCTCGGCGCGGACGGGCGATTGCGACCCGACTGTCGGCTTTTACTATAGGTTTGTTTCTGTCGCTACAACATGTGTTAGGTCACGTCTCCAATGTCGGTATATGTATATCATAGAATTTACTAGCTGTCCCGCCCAGCTTCGCTTGTGTGAAAAAGTTACTGAAATCGGTCGAGTTGTTTAGGGGATCAGGTGATAAACACACGTACAGAAGTAAAAAACTAATATCCTGACGCCTTCCCACAAGGGTCCCCGAAGGGGTGGGCAGAGGTGTATAGGCATTCCGCCAGAGATAGATCAATATATAGCTAGTGTATTCTGTATTGGAAAGAGCAGCTGTATGAAAATTAAAATACCCTTAGCCCTAAACAGCATACATTTTAACAATATCATTTTGACAGGTATGAGACGTAACATAGCACATGGACATTTTATATTTAGTCGTGTCTATTATTTTGGTCACTCTTTATAGTGTGTTGTCATATTTAAATTAAAATATATTCGGTAGCCGAAAAAAAAAGAAAAAATGTGACGGTTTTTTTTGCATTTGGAACTGTAGAGCCAATTAAAATATGTGATCAAGGTGATGTACGCGTCGAATTAATTTAAGGTTTGCTTTTCTCGCTAATTTAATTCCCGCACGTATTAATCTTAGCATGAACCTGTCTACATAATCCATAACTCTATGCTTTGCTTTCCTAACCTACTCACTGCAACACACACCTCGTTTCAAATGGGCAATACGATTGACATTAAGCAACATTTTCGGTTCACTGAAGTGGAAAAGTACTTCTTTTATATCTTAAATATTTTTCAAACCCTAAATCGAACAACACGTGACTTTGGCTTCTTTTAAATTCATTTAAAAATTAAATGCTTTGGGCGAAGTACTCTAAACAATTTTAAAAATAGTAATTTTTTGAAATTACCATCATTCAAAAAGCGACTTTAGATCAACGTTAATAGAGCATTAATTACAAGTTGTTACGTCAGCACTAGCATGGCGTCATCCAAGGCCCTGTCCATGTCAGCCCCTGGCGCCATCAACTTGGACCACAGCACCGTCAAGTTTGACAGCGAAATCAAGAAGGCCAGGCATTCACTAACAGGGATTAAGGTAATTTTTAACCAGCTACGGCAGCAGAATGTGTTATGTAAAGTCACTCTTTAATTATAGTATTCAGCTTCGATGTAAGCGATGTATATTAAAACTAGCTGTGCCCGCGACTTCGTCCGCGTGGAATAGTGACTTTGGACAACACTTTTGGTTTATTTTGCATATGTTAAGTGAAGCTTACCACAAAATATTGGTGAAAACCACATACAAATCGCATAAGCCGTTTCTCAGATTAGCGTGCACAAACGCAAAGACAAACAGACAATCGGTGTTTTGGGTGCTATTTGCGTTGATGAAGGCTCCGATCACATTTTTTCTCATATATCTTCCATGTACAGACAACGATCTGTTACATTTTTATTATATGGATGGATGAATTGTGAACGCCTCGTAAAAATAAATTAAATACATACCCTATGACAATTCCACACAAATTGACATAGCCCCCAAATTAAATAAATGTTATTGTAACTAGACAACGGTATATTTACTTATATATATATAGATAATAGATATATACGTAAATACTTAGGACATCCAAGACTAAGATACGAATACTCGTGTTCATCACACAAATATGGCAGATATCAGTGGGAATCGAACCCGCGACCTCAAGTTTCGCATTCAGGAGCTCTAACCCGTTTCTCCACACAGCCACTGTCGTGTGGAACAATCCTTTGAAGATATAAGATTTAAATTTTTCCTACTATATTTTTACTACTATATTTCCCTCGCAGCGTGGCAGTGTCTCCACCACACACCCGTCAGCGGACTCCCTCCTGGATGGCGAAGGTGGAGAAGGCGATGAAGGCGCGGATTCCCCGGGAGACGCGTGCCGTTCATTATCCTGCCTCACTGACTCTACAGATCACTCTGCGCCCGTCAACTTCGATATGAGCAACAGGGTACCTCGTTTATATGTTACATTTTACTAACATTGTTCACTCTATTGAAGGTTAGGTTAGCCAACCGAATTGATATTTTAATTGGTCTTTCATATTGGTATGTTTGCCAAATACTATGGCCAACAAGTATTTGCTCAAATCTATGTACTGCTTCTGATTTTAAAATTACATGCACCTTTTTTTGATAGGATCGCGTTGCGGACCCTAATCCGGCGATACCCTCTGCGGTAATCGCTTACTTTCAGGAAGACCGCATCCTTATTTCCCACCTTAGTACTTATAGCCATCCCACTGCTGGGCAATGGCCTCCCTCCCCTCTCCCCAACCCCCGCGGTAGAGTATTACTTTCGACCATTGTTTAAGCGCCTGCCCAGATTGTCTTGGCCTTCCTTAGTGGTATACAATATATCCTTATTAAAACGCTTGTGTTAGGCGAAGCTCCCCCGAGGCATAGAGAACATCCGGCCCCACATCGCGCAGGTGGACAACGTGCCTCTCCTGGTGTCCCTCTTCACCGACTGCACCGCGGAGTCCGTTCACCTCATGGTGCAGATCATGCAGGTAACGTGTTCATTGAGGCCTGAAGCACATACACACAAGGATCCCCGAAGGGTTAGGCAGAGGTGTATTGGTAGTACCCACCCGCTTTCTGTCAGAGATATTCAAGGTGCTAACATGTCAGATGGCGAGCCATCGCCGTTACTCAAGCACGACTATACATACGCCTTTCTGAAGATGGTTACAGGTTCAAATACCGATGACCCATGAGTATTTAGTACCCCGTAAGTTTTTCGGTGAAGAAAAACCTCCATTCTACTTATCCTACTAAGATTATAAACGCGAACGTTTGCAAAGATGTTTGTTACTCCTTCACGCTTAAACTACTGAACGGCATTGGCTGAGAGATGATGACGCCCTGGAATGGACCCGTATTGAATAATAATAATGAAAATAAGATATGAATTATTCCAGAAAAAACTAACTCAAGCCACCATTGAGATAAAACAAGATGCGAAAATTCGTATGAGTATGATGCAAGGGGCTTTTTTATTTATAGAATTCGCTTATTATTCCTACTAATTAATCTGTACAGCTTCGTTCAATGACTGAACTATAGGTATCGCCGTCTTTTTCGCTCACTGGAATAGTGGCGAAAATTGTGGCCGTTGACGTTATTATTGAGATGTACGATACTGTATAAATGATTGTAGGATTACGGCGAAGTTGTGTGTGTGATGGGCTCAGCAGCCAACTGCCAGAACATGGAGGTGTTCATGCAAGCCGATGCTAGGTGAGCTGACATTACAATACTGTTTGTTGGACTTTAATTAAATATATATATATAATAAAATATATACAATAACATAGCTCATACATCACAAACTAATTATATACTTACAAACTCATACTTAAAAACTTATACCCAATTGAAATCAACGAACATAAAAATTTACGTTACATCGTCGTTTTATAGCTTTCAAGTAAAAAGTACTTAATCGATTATCATGAAACTTGGTACACATATTCTTAAAGGTATTGGGAAGGACATATGATAGGATAGGTATCTGTCACTCGCTCGTTTCCCGTCTTTTGACTGTTATTAGAAAAAAGATTTGTCGAAACTTCCTACTTTATCAACCTCTTTGCTTTCATGCTCGCCTGTATTAATGATTTCTATTTTCTTAAAATAATAATGACTTGTTCACAGCATTGCGGTAGAGCCCCTTTACCCGGTTCTGTGTCAAAAGATGCCGCCTTACCAAGTGCCCGAATCATGCGTCGGCCCCATAGACTTAGCGAGGGCACTCAATTCTGTGCCTTGTTCCCTTTCTGTAAGTGATAGTTTTCTTTGATGGTTTATTTAATAAAACGATTGAGCTTATGTGTTCCTTTGATTTTGCACGCTGCTCATAGCTGCAAAGTAAATGGCAAAACCAACCGTTTAAAAACTACTGCAGTAAACGGGTAAGTTTCGAAATGATTCGTTACCAAAATATATGCAATAAAGAAAACGCGTTCGAATTGAGTTTAAAAAAAAACGCCGTAACTTTTTACAGAATTATGGTTTGTCTTTACAGACATACCCATTAAAGGTTTTTCTTGAGTCCTTTGCAAAATTTTCTTAAGTCTCTCACATAAGTTTCTTAAGGGTTATATTATTCTTAGAATGCAGGGCTAATTGTGCATACTAATTCGAACGATACAACTAGACGATACAGTTCCATTTTCAAAAAGTCTTATAATTCATCACGTGACTTGCACATTCTGATAGACAGTAATACAACGACGTAGTGGGCAAATTACCGAACTAAACTGGAGAATAGACAACAATGTTCCATTTTCAAAAAGTCTTATCTTCATCACGTGACTTGCACATTCTAACACACAGTAATGCAACGACATCGTGTGCAAATTGCCGAACTATACTGGACAATATACAACAATGTTCCATTTTCAAAAAGGCTTATCTTCATCACGTGTTTTCCACTTTGCCATATTTGCATCCCATCATAATTGTAATGTGGTGGTAGATGACCCGCGACGCGGACGTGTCTCTGTTCGCCCTCATCACCATGTCACGCCACTTCATGATGTGCCTGTGGAACAGCACGCAGTTTTGGATATGCAGCGTCTGTTTCATCGCGCTCTTGCAGGTAATTACTGGCAGGTCATGTGAATACACCTTGTTATGTGAGTTAATTGTAAAGTAAGAAATTAATTATGTGAAATAGCATAGCAGATCTAGCGACTAGAAATTGATCCATTGCGCAGCATGTCTCTGCTGAAAATACTTTTTACACGAGAGAAATCCTAAAGCATATTCGATTTTTAAATTAACCAAATAGCTAATCTAGATTGTTAAGGTAAAAAAAAACTAAATTTAGACAAAGAAGTTTATAGAGGCCGGTCTATTACTGAATAAGAATGCAAAATGTATTGCATTCACATTACAAAAAAGAATTGTAGCGCGCGAGGATCGAACTTCTGACCGATACCTCGGTGCTCATAGTCGGTATGGTGAAGTTCAGTAAAGAAGTAAGTCATACCATACATCTCGTATGGTATCGTGAGGCACGTGTTGGTCTGCACTGCACTGCAGGTGGGGTCGCTGTGCGCGTTCTTGCCGCTGGCGCTGGGAACGGGCGGCGCGGCGTGGAGCGGCGCGGCCAGCGGGCCCGCCGTCGGCGCCGCGCTGGCCTTCGCGCCGCTGCACGCCGCCGTCATGCAGCGCGCGGCCACCCGCCCCTACCTCACTATGACGCCGCAGGTCACGCCCGCACTGACCAAGCACCAACCCCCACACCCCCCACACACACGCCGCCCCCCGCCCCTACCTAACTATGACGCCGCAGGTCACGCCCGCACTGACCAGGCACCGACCCCCACACACACGGCGCCCCCCGCCCCTACCTCACTATCACGCCGCAGGTCACTCCCGCACTGACCAGGCACCGACCCCACCCCCACACACACGGCGCCCCCCGCCCCTACCTAACTATGACGCCGCAGGTCACTCCCGCACTGACCAAGCACGGCCACCAGCCAAACATCACTTAGGTGCTAAGCAAGTAACTAAAGACGGGGTTTGAACCTTGGCTTAAGGTATTGCTGATTCTTAAGATAGGGAGATAAGCTGGACTGGCAGATATTACTTTAATTATTTTAGGGCTGTTACTGGCTTGATGCAGGACGGCGCTTGCAAGAGGTGGGCCCACTTTAGTAAAACCCAGCTTGTTACCATACCTATCATTAAGATATTGTTGAGATAGAGTTTAAAACCAACCGCATGCCGTTTTAACAATGTCAAACGTCCACAGATGGCGCTGTTCGTATTCTGGTGCTACGCGTGCAAGTTCCTCCCGGCAGTGATATCAATCCTAGTATTGTACGGATTTACATTGCGTAGTTTCTGTGAACAAATCGCTCAGGCGACCAACGCGACCGCGTGTTGGATCGTTTACCCGGTTAACGTGGGGAACTTCTCGTCGAGCCACGACCTCACGCTGAAGAGCTTCCACGGCTGGGGTGACGACTTCTATGATGGTTTCTACTTGGCTCAACACATCACTCTCGGCTTGATTACTTTGCATTTAAGTGAGTACCTTTTTGAGTCAACTTTATAACGCGCCCAGCAGTGGTGTAGCTAGGTAACTAAAGGAAAGGCAAAAACTAAACTATTTAAATATACATACATACATACATATCATCACGCCAAGTCCCTAACGGGGTAGGCAGAGAGTATAGAGCGCCAGTTCTCTCTAGACTTACATACCTCTTTCGCTTCGTCACATTCATCAGTCTCTTCATACATGCTCGTCGGTTTCGAGTACTCTTAACGTTCCCGTCCTTCAGAGTCCGATCTATTTGATCTAGATAGTTGGAACGTGGCCTTCCTCTGCCTCTTCTTGCACACACTTTTGCTTTGTATATCTGTTTCGTCAATCTTTCTTCACTCATCCTTTCTATTTAAATATTTTGTTCCGTATTCGTCGTTTTCCGAATTCGACGTACTCCAGATTTGTCGTATTCCAAATTCGTCGTAATACAGTCGACCCCATAATAAAATTAAAAACCAAATACACATTGTAGCTTAATTTAATGATATAATTAAAACTAACTTGCCAAGTCGCATTCCTGGAATCCCGTTTATACATATTCTGAATGTTGGAGAAATTTTCACTAGTACAATCTATAGTTTGTAAGTCGGAGTCCCCCCTGAGTTTGGAGACCCCGGGGCCCGTCTAGCCCACCGGTAGCTACGCCATTGGCGTCCAGATTTCTTGTGTGAATGTTACATAATAGAAGAGCGGTACCTAGTACATATGTATATACTTATAACATTTTTGAAAATCACGTCAGTCAGTTTATGGTTTTGTTTCAGTTGTGATATCATTGTCTTTCGTACATAGACAATCGTCTATATGGGAGAGGGGTCTGTGGTCGAACCGAGTGTGGTCGGTTACCGTGATTGTTTTGTAAGTTGTTACTTCATTTATATTTTATAATCTATATATATAGGAGATCCCATTTGTGAACTCACTCATCACGCAATCTCAGGAACTATAAGGCCGATTGACTTGAAAGTTGAAACTCCTTACGCGGTGTCAGCTAGATCAGCGGATTTAATGAAATTCAACTTTTTTATTTACTATTTCACCTGGGCGAAGCTGGGTGGGACAGCTAGTATCTTATATATAAAATTCTCGTGTCACAATGTTAGTTCCCATACTCCTCCGAAACGGCTGAACCGATTTGTATGAAATTTTATATGCAAATTCAGTAGGTCTGAGAATCAGCTAATATCTATTTTTCATACCGTGATAAGTGTTGTCCAACCCCTAACATTTCTTTTTAATTTTTTTCACCCGAGCGGAGCTGGGCGGGACAGCTAGTTTCTATATAGAAATATTTTTATATCCTCACGCCTTCCCACAAGGGTCCCCGAAGGGGTAGGCAGAGGTGTATAGGTAATACCCACACACCCACTTTCCGCCAGAGGTATATTAGGTGCCAACTTGACAGATGGCGAGTCCATCGCCGTTACTCAAGCACGATTAACATACGCCTTTGAATTTCTTCTCAGACGTATGCAGGTTTCCTCACGATGTTTTCCTTCACCGTAAAGCTCGTGGTGTGACTAGTCACTGTACTTAAGTTCAGAAAAACTCATTGGTACAGTCGGGATTCGAACTGGCGACCTTTGCGTCGCAGGCAACTGCTCGAACCACTCTGCCACCACGGCTATCGTTATCGCTAGCGATTTATCTATAAAAGATTTTTTCTCCGGCGGAAAGTGAGTGTGTGGGTACTAACAACACAAGCGCGCTATTCTCCAGGATAATAGCCCAGATGGCGTTCAGCGCGGCGATGCTGAGCTTCCGATATGGGTACTGCGAGAGGTGGAGCCTGTGCGAGCTGCAGTACCGCGTGCCGTGGCCCCTGGGGCTCGGGTACGTGGCCTCACCACTCGTCATCTTCGCCCTCAATGAGTTTATAAAATGGCAGGAAATTAAGTGAGTACCGTCTTTCATCCGCAAACTACTGCAACTAGGTAGTTGATTTTTATCTTTATACTAGCTGTCCCGCCCAGCTTAGCCCGGGTAAAAAGTAAAATTTCCTGAAACACGTCGCAGTGCCACCTATCGGGTCCAATTGTGATGTAAGCTATCCTATCTTTAAGTTGGATCAAACTGCACACGGTGTGCAAATTTGATTGAAATCGGTTAAGTAGTTTAGGAGTCCATCGCGGACAAACAACGTGTCACGTAATTTATATATATTAAGATATATATAGATATATTATATATTATTATTATTACTATATTATATATAGATATGTATTATCGTATATATGTAGGTATGATTATTATAGTAGTTAGAACAGAGTAGGTACACTAGTGCCCTAAAGGTTATTTATTTGAATTTGCCGAAAATAAATTAGGTGCCATCGTTACGAATAGCGAATCTGTCGCCGTCTTGAAAGATATCGACACTACATCTTCTAATTTCTTCTGTTTGTCATTTTCCAGGTGTTTTTTTACCAACTGTAAAGCTGTGGTTTGACTAAACAAGTTAATTGACAAAATTTTCCAATGAGTATTCTTAAGTACACTGATCAGTACGTGACAGTGACAATGGCTTGTAAATGAGGTACCACTGCCAACGTAGCGACCTGGATTCGAACCTCCATTTGACCACTCAAACAACTGCTCCACTATTACGTGGCTTGATTACTAAATTCTTTGTTGGTATGTTGAAAGGTATTAAGTCTAGAGGGAACTGGCGCTCTATACTGTTTGTCTAACCCGTTAAGGACTCGGCGTGATGATATGATTATGTTCCAGAGCTGATGTCCGCCACCAAAGACGCGCTCGATTGGACTTCGGAACCAAACTGGGGATGAACTCGCCATTCTGAGGCCGCGCCTCTAGTCAATTACGCTTTAGTTTGAACTTATCAACGAATACATACTATCGGTACATACCCGACGATCCGCCTCCGCGCGGCGGTATTATTTTATAAGTGAATTGTGACATTGTACTTAGTACGTATTTTGTACTTATTTTATTTACACTCATGTTTAGACGATTTTAAATAAAATGTTTGTGATAATCGCTCTTTTTACTATATTGATTAATACAGTTAGATTTAAATAAAATGAAAGTCTGAAAACAAATAGTTTATTACAACTAATCAATTTGTGATGATTACATTATAACAATTATTAACCGATTTCATATTTCCAATTCCTTGTTTGTTTCTCGTCAGCATTCGTCCCGTTACACGGGTACTTGAGAGAATCATTTCACTCGACAAGATCCACAATCGTTTTTAAAGGCTACTGTAGTGTGTCTGTTCTGTCGACTTGTCCGTCGAGGGTTCGTCGCCGTTACACGTACATTAATTCATATGTTAATTACATTATTTTGTAATGCTCTCCGTGAATAAACTATATAAATTGTTAGTAACTAAACACTTGTACTTATAATATAGTAAAGTATATATAAACCCTCCCATCACTAGGAGTCATCAGGTAAGTCCAGTATCCCTTGGACGAATGAAGCAACGTCTGTCTCCTTTTCACTGTGCTCCTTGCAGAACTCGTGGATGAGCAGCGCGTCGTAGTTAGGACGCAGGTTGTAGTTCTTTTTAAGGCACTTATCTATCAAATCCTCAAACTCCGGTGAAAATTTTCCACTCGGAAGAGTTGGAGGGTCATCTTTGACAACTTGCTTCAGTTGCTCAAACGGCGTGCCCCACGTGTTGTACGGGAAGGTACCAGTAGCTAGCTCGATCAGAGAGATGCCGAGCGACCATACGTCACTGCGTATGTCATACTGGCCCGGGTTGCCGCTTGGGTCGATTCTCTCCGGCGCCATGTACGGCTTGCAGCCTGCGTCAATTGTCTTGGCTACTGAATCAACAAGGTACCCAGAGATACCAAAATCACACATCTTGACTTCTCCTTTCCTATTGATCAGTATATTAGATGGCTTTACGTCTCTGTGTATAACCCTGAGCTTGGAGTATAAGTAGTGAAGGGCGCTGACCACTGAGAAGGCTATCTTCCCAAGGATATTCTCAGGTATGGTGCGGTTGTTCTTGTAAACCTTGAGGTAGAACTTGTCAAGACTCATATCCATCACCTCCATGCAGATCCAGACATCACCCTCTCGGAACATTGCACCATAAAAGTGGACAGTGTAAGGACATGCGCTTGCTCTCATAGACACATCTAGGTCCATCAACAAGCGTTTCAGTTCTAGGGACTGACTGTTGAATGATGCTGTGATTCTCTGAAGACAAAAAATGCAAATTTTTATATAAAGTTCAGCTAGAGGATAAGGTATTGTGCCTGCTTTACATTTTTTTTTTTTTTTATTTATTTTATATACATAATTAGAGCTGTGGTGGCGAGTGGTTGGAGTACAGAGTCTACAGATTTCCTATATGTGATAATAGCTAGTGTTTTTAATATAATTTCAATGGCAAGTGGCCAGCTACATGTACTGCAGTTTCAGCCAGTATCAATGTCAACAAAATATTTTTTTAATGTTTTTAAAAAAACAAAAAAAGAATTTTATTATATGAAATATAATTGTAGTCAGTTGTGAGAATATAATACCTATTATAAAAAAAATATACCAATGTTATGTGGCTGAATGCAACCATCACATATTCTGGCAATAAATAATTTAGTTTCAACCTTTTGCTTGCTCTTTTACTCCGCTTGGGTAATCAGTATAGATAAAAAAAAATGGGTATATGTATAGGTTTGTGTATACCTTAACTGCCATTGTGGTGTTACTGGGTATGTGTTTCATCTTCTCAACAATACCATAGGCACCACGGCCCAAGTCACATATTTTCACAAGGTCATCAGCATGCACTGTGAATGTCTTGTCGTCAACTGTTATTGTTGTCTGCTTGTCTAAGTTGCCTGGTGGGGTGCTAGATGGACAAAGTTCCTTATGAATATAGCTCAACAATTGGTGGATAAACTTCATTATTAGATTTACCACTCAGAAACGGTGACCCAAAATAGTAAATACAATAAACATCCATAGACGGGTAACTATTTACTTTGGCCTACAGGCCATCTGAGTAAGTAGTTACCTGAATGAAGTTTATGGGTATTTGGTGTCTATGATAAGCCTCAAATTTGCCATCATCAGCATAGAAGTAAATTAAAAACTATTTTTAAATTAGTATTGTTAACCCCTATTCAAAATCTAGGCACAATAACATGTACCTATGAAATATGAATGACATGAGATAAAACCAGTATTCCAAGGGAAACTTATCCAACAACAAAACGACATTTCAATCTAAATGTGTTGTACACCGAATATGTACTCTCATAATTAAAGGTATTTTAGATATATATGTACATGGTTTATTAATTAGTAGGCGTTGCGTTAATTGATAAATTATTTCATGCCACAGCTACTCACACTGGGACTGGACTGCTTTGGCCGGACAAATCGAGCCTCGCCGGTTTCTTCCGTGCCATCTTTATCGTATTTGTATATCGCGGATTTTTTCACATAAACCAACCAAAAACTGTATAGCGTTCCAAATGCACCCGCTGTCGTAACAAGCTAAATTCACAAAACGCTCAGCAGTTCATGAAAATCATAATGTTTATGAAAGGTTGTTTCTCTTTTACAAATAAACTAACATCTATTCTTGGTTTAACTCCTTAAATAAGATTTATTTCATTAATATAAAAAATATAGGTTGCAAATATAGGTATTGAAAAGCAATCTTGCTTTGACATTTTGAACTTAAGTGTTGCCAGTTAGTTGCTTCATCCTCATATTATTCTGAGATCCTCATATATGCACAGAACAAATATTTATAAATTTTTCAACAAATCAACGTCACAAAGACCGCACGTAATCTTTGAACAAGTCACTAGTCGTTGAGTCCTTTTACAAAATTATCAGAAACCATTTTACATCTATGCGATTTATTTAACATTAACATACTTTGTACGTAACGTACTTTGACGATCTTCTACCCCAGTGAGGCAACTGTGACTTTAAATAAGATACAAATGTTATTAAGTTGCAAACTATATATCTTTATAATTATCAAGTACGTTATCCTTCGTTAACGTATCGTTATTAATTACCTTGGCAACAGTTATCTATTTGTTTATAGCTGTGGTACCACCCCGCATCTAGGGTAAGATATAAGAAAATCAAATCATCACATACAAAACAAAATATAAATATTTATTCTTATTTTAATTATCAGAATCACAGAATAGATATATTATTCTTATTAGCGAAATCGATCTATTACATTATTTATAAGAAAATCTTATAGCCTTTACAGCATCCTTCGCTTTCTTTGCAGCTTCTTCTTTGATTCGGTGCTTTTTCTCTTTTTCGGCAAGTCCTACGACTACATCGTGTTGTAAAGCATTCTTTACATTAGCTTTAGCAAAGAGCTTGCTCAGAACATAATCGTCATCATTGTAGTTTTTATCTTTATCTTCCCTATGCTTTTTTTTCTTAACTTTCTTCATGGCAACGAGGTTTTCCACTACTGTTTCTGAAGACGTATTCTTACGTTTTAAGTTGTTTTTATGTTTATCACAATTTTCCAAGTGTTTATTGCTTTGTTGATCAACATTTAATGGACAAGATTCATTGTCCTCTTCATCAATCCTATCTTCTTCATCTTTAATTTCTCCCTCTTCAATTTCCTTCTCCTGATTCATTAATGCTTCCTTGATTAAATTCTCCTCATAATTTTTCTTTGCATGCATATTAATAATGTCCAACTCCGACAACACATTTTCAAAAGGTACACCTGTTACTTTATCATCTACTAAATTAATTTCTGGCTTTTCATCCATCTTGGGTGGATTCAACATAAGTTGTCGCTTTTTTTTATATTCTTCTCTTGGGTCTGTGTGTGTTTTTTTTTCCATTGATGAGCCTGCATCTTTAGAAATTTTCTTACTAATTTTTTTAGCCATCCCGCTTCATAGCATCAAGTTTTTTCTTAGAAATAGCTGCATCTTTATCCTTGGTCTTATTTACACTGATTTTCGTGTGTTTGAATAGTGAAGCAGTTTCAGTATCTCCTTCACAGTTAAGATCTTCTAGTGTGAATAAGCCCTGTAGTGAGCTAGTTGTCAAAACATTCTTTTGATTGGGATCCACTAGAATCTTGTTGCTCAGAAAATGTTTGAAGATTTGCCTTTGATAGATCTTTTCTTCTATTGTTCCAGCTGACAGTAATCTATATACTGTAACATTCCTCATCTGACCAATCCTCCAAGCCCTTTCTTTTGCTTGGTCATCAGTAGCTGGGTTCCAATCAGGGTCATATATTATAACTCTATCTGCACCTGTTAAATTAACCCCCAGGCCACCGACCCTTGTTGTTGATAAGAATACCAAATAGTCTGCATTTTCATTAAAAGTTTTAATCATATTTTGTCTTTGACTCACACTAACAGTTCCATCCATCTTTAAGTACTTAAATTCTTGATTCTGCAAATATTGTTCCAAAATACATAACATTGCTCTGCTTTGAGAGAATATAAGAGTTCTGTGCCCCTGCTTTTGCCAAATTTTTAATAAAGAATTTACAACAGTCATTTTGCCAGATCTCTTCCAGTGACCAAATTTGGTCTCATCTATTTGTTCATAATCTTCTTGAGCTTCATAAAGATATAAATCTGGATGGTTGCAGATTTTCCTTAGTGTTGTCAAAGCGACAAGAACTCTAGCCCGTAATGGATCTCCATATTTATTGTCTTTGTCTAAAATACTTCTTACAGTGCCACTCATTAGGTATCCCATATACAGATCCCTCTGCTCTTGAATCAAAGCACAAAATAATACTTGCTCATTCTTTTCAGGGAGTTTAATATGATCTTGCACTTGAGCTTTTGTCCGCCTCAGCATATAAGGGGTGATAATATTCTTCAAAGCCTTTGCTACTTCTAAAGCAGTCGCTTCTTGAAACTCAGTGGCATTAGCATATCCACCCTGAGTTATTGGTGTTGCAAAATACTCCATGAAGGCAGTATAAGTCCCAAGCAAACCTGTCCTCATAAAATCAAAAAGGGACCACAGCTCCTGCAGACTGTTCTGCATAGGAGACCCTGTTATAAGCAGCCTATGAGGAGTTTGGAATTTTTTTACTAGTTTGCTTACTTGAGTATCAGGATTCCTAATTTTATGGCCTTCATCCAATATAATGTAGTGCCACTTCCGAGAGAGCAAATCTTTAGTGTACTTCACAATGCCAGCATATGTGACGAGGAGTATACCATGAGATGCATGCAGCTCTCTAATGAGTTTATTATGGTTACCAGCATGGGAACCAGTGTGGTGCAGCACGGCCACTCGCAATGGTGGATACCAATAATGGAAGTGTGAGACCCACTGATAAATTACTGTCGCTGGGGCCACAATTATACAAGGCCCTAGTCCACCCCACATACCAGCATCAATCCTTGACAGCCCAGCTAGAAAAGCAATAATTTGTACTGTTTTACCTAAGCCCATCTCATCACCCAGCAGACCACCAGACTCTACTTGATGGAGTTCCCATAGCCATTGGACTCCTGTCCTTTGATACTTATATAATTGCTTCCAAATATATGTAGGCACTTTCAAGCCATTTTGCAACTCATGGTCTTTACTAAAATTTTTATGTCCGTCGATGATGTACTGTATATCAGCCGAAATTGTCGCGCCATTAAAGTTTCCAGCTGAAGCTGCCAGTATGCTTTCTTTCCAACTTTTGACTCTATTATCATACGAGTTTGAGTCTCCATCATCAATGATCTTCTTTAAGTTTTGTTTCACCCGAGATGTGGAAGGAAAAGGGGTGACATTTACAGTGGTTTCGTCCTCATCCGAGGATGGTAGGTAATCACAGTCGTCATCCGAGTCCTTGTGGGAAGAGACACTAGCGTTCACGGGGATTTCTTCTTTTACTTTAGGAAATTTTATCTGATTCTTTGCCTGTTTCTTTGACATAAGTTCCGCAGCAACTTTGCTCTTATTTGATACATTATTGTCTGCTTTAGATTTAGTTTCACATTTCTTTTTTGCCAGTGCGAGTTGAGTTTCAAGATATTTGTTAATATCAACCATTTTTATTAAACAAAGTTTGGCTACTTTTATGACATATTGCGGTTCCTTATTCGTGAATTACAAACTCCATTCGAAATTAAATCTTATTAGATACAGTTTATTTACAACAAACAAAGCATACTTTATTGGCTGTGGTTTTTTTTCAGAAACATGCAATATTTAAGAATATATTTTTTGTAATTATTAATGACTTGGGTACTTGTCCTTCTACTGCACATTTAGTTTTAAACATTAGTTGTAAAAATGGAAGGATGTTAAGTAATGATTATTATAAACAAATAAATCAAAATAAATAAATTAACACAAACACGCGTAGTGTCTCTCAATCTTGTGCTTTCTCTCTGCTCTAGTTACGTCCGTAAACTGCAGTCTACGGAAGCAGAAGACTACGGTATCACTTTTACTTCTGCTAAAAAAAGTGGGTGTGTGGGTATTACCTATACACCTCTGCCTACCTCTTCGGGGACCCTTGTGGGAAGGCGTGAGGATATAAAAAAATAATTTATGATATCTGTGATTTTCGACCCGTCAGTCGCGCAGCACGTGTATTTGACACTGACAGATTACACAAACAAAGTATCTCATTCTCAATGCCTCTTTTCTGTAGAAATTTAAAATCACACACACGTCTTAGTTCGATTGTCTAAACTAACACATATAATTGTTTCATAAAGTACATTTATGTTAAAAGTATTATTTAGCTAAGTGAACATCGATAGTATAGTTAGTTAGGCACGGAAATAAAGTTTCTCAGGTTAATTCAAATATTTTTAACCTAAATTGCTTGCTACTGTGTAGTGTTTGCTTCACATGATGCAGAAAGTAAAAAGAAAAAATGACGGTGGTGAAGTAACTTCCCCTAAAAAGAAGAAATCTAACGTCAATAAAAGCGATAACAACGTGTCGGACATGGAAACCACGAAGAAAACTTTTATAAAGAAAGATTTTAAAAACGGCAACGCGAATGGCAAAAAGCCATTCCAAAAGCCTGGAAATGAGAAAGGAAAACCCAAGTTTGCTAAGGGGAAACCTAACTTTTCAAAAGATAAAGGAAATTTCAAGGACAAAGGGAAGGGTAAAGGAACTTTTTCTAAAGATCAAGCGAATGGCGAGAAACCTATGTGGTCTGAGATGAAGAAAGAAAAGAAGCAGCTTCGACTGGTGCGGCGTAAGGCGAAGGCCACCGCCGAAGTATTTGAGATCTCTCATAAAGCCAAGCTTCTTTCAGCTCAGATTCAAAGGTATACATTACAAATAATTAAAATAAACATTTAAAAAAATTTATGTAAATATGTTATAGCTAAGTACTTTTACTATTTAGCTGTAGTCATTAGTAAATAATCACGAATTCTTTGCTTTTATAATGTTATTATATCAAGGTTATTTGCAAATACAAATAAGTTACATAAATGACTGTTAATATTCCAGGAAAGTTGTAAAGCCAGAGTTTAGGATGAGCTCTTGTAAGGAACTACACCTTTTACTGAAAGGCCAGTACAAGTCTATAGCACTCACCCATGACCTGAGTAGAGTTATCCAAGTTCTGCTTAAGTATAGTCCTGAGGATATTAAGACTGAAATCACGGAAGAGCTACTAGATATAATTGTTCAAATGGCACAGTCAAAGTATGCACAGCATGCAGTGAAGAGAATACTAAAATATGGAACTGACTTTATTCGTCATGAAGTAATAAAGAAATTCTTTGGTCATATTGTGTCTCTGGCTACGCACACAATAAGCGCGCCCACACTTGATCATGCTTATGGCGAGTTTGCAACGAAGAAGGAGAAGATGCATATGCAGCAGGAATTTTATGGTGATATTTATAAAAATGTAAGTGACATGTAATCCTACAAATTAATCAGGTCATATACAATAAACACTGCGGGGCACAGCAGCTAGTGTTATACAATATTCAGACAGTATAATGTACTACATTAACATTAACTCAAAATTTCTCTTGCCTACTAGCTACCCTTAACAAAACCCAAGTCTCACCTAAGTGAAATATAAAAAGTGATTTAAAAAAATCCTATTAAATCAATAGTCTGTAGAGTGCTAGAGCTAGTATCTTACTGTTTTTTTTGTTTTAGTCAAAGGATGACAGAGTAAAAACACTGCGCGACACATACAAAGACAGCCCTGAGATGAAGTCAGCTATCCTTCAGTCCTGCAAAGCCAATGTACAGCGTATTTTGGATAAAAATCTACATGATGGAGAGTGAGTTAATACTGTAGAGTGGGACTGAATGGGTGTTACCATGTTTACTTGCTCAACCTTTTCCTAGATTTGATGTTGCTTTAAATCATTACACCTTGTTCCCCATAAGTCTACCAAGTATTCCTTGGCAATAGCATTCCTTAACTTACTGAGAGAATTGAATGTTGAGCAGGTGTGTTCACAAATTTCATCGCCTTTTCAACTAGTTTGATTCATTTTAATTTAGAACCTGTACTTAATAAGCAAATTCAAAACATCCTTTGCAATAAAAATTCAGGTAGTGCCTTTCCCGCAGCACATAATAAAATCTGGGTTTAAGCTCATCCAATATCTGACTGAAGATATTAATTTCCAGGCTCTTACACTCGGTGTTGTATGACTACATACGTGAATGCAGCGCTGATGACCGTGTGGAGTTGATCTCAACTCTCAGTCCACTGATAGTACCACTTAGCAACTCCCTGCCTGGTGTCAATGCTGCTAGTCTGTGTGTGTGGCAGGGTACTAACAAAGATAAGAAGGTACACCTTAGTTTAATTTTTTTGTGTGTCACCAGCATATACAAACCATTACAATGAAAAAATATGACATACTGTTCACTATATAGTTTTCTGGCATTTAATTGGAGCGTTACTACTATTTTTACATTTTCAAACCGAAAATCCTTATTGGTACATACACCACTTGCAATCCTGAGTGTGCAGGCAACTAAACCTGAACAAACCTGCCAAGGATTTTTCGTAAAGAAAAATTAAAAAGAATAATTTTATCTCCTTGGTATTGCAAGTGATACTGCTAGTGTTGCAAAGCATACAAAGCACTAACCACTTAACATTATCGGTTAATCCTCAAACCGAGCTCTGAAAAAAAAACTAATTAAGGCATAGACATTGTTCTTAATTTCAGGCTATATTGAAAGTGGTTAAAGAGCATGCAGTCGCCTTAAGTAAACACAAAACTGGTTATCGGCTGCTGATTGCGATATTCGACTCCGTCGATGATACGGTGCTGGTGAAGAAAGCCATTGTATCTACACTCGCCAGCAATTTGAAGGACATTGCCAGTAACCATTGGGGCAATATGGTAAGTTGCTAAATAGATAAGTTATTATTTGGCATAATGCTCTGGACAGGGCATAAATATATACAAACAATCAACACTCATAATTTGACACTCAGGGACCAGAGAAAAAAAATTAAGAAAAGAAAAAAAACAAGTAATTTAGTATAGTTTGCAAATTATGGAGATTAAAATTAACAAACAATGAAAATTACATTAATGTTTATCTTTTACTTATGTTTACTGCGCACACAGACATGTATGCGATAAGTAATGCATACATGTATGCCCTAAGTAGCGCGCTAGTAAGAGAGGTAGGGCATTGCGGGTTTCCCGCTCGGATTTGGAGCTACCTGACTGGGGCAGGACCATATAGAAGTCCATAGTAAAATAACATAACTTTTTTTGTGTGTTGTTATCATCGCTTAGGAACCTACGCGATGAATAAGGTTTCCAATAAAGAGCCTCTTGGGGAGGGGGGAGGGGGGAGGATTGTTATATTGTATTGGCAGCAGAGGGATAAGTCCCAGTATATTGCCAACACAGTTTATCTATCCAAACACAGTATCAACGCGCAAGTGATACTACGGCGTAAATAGGCACCGGAAACGTTTCCCATCAGATGGGCCGTTTACTTGTTTGCCACTCTTGTTGTATAAAAAAAGTATATAAAAAATTTCAATATTTTATTCCTAACAACCATAATTGTTCATGAAATATATATGTATACATATACATATATATTAATATATATGTAAATGAAATATATATGTATATACATATATATTTAATTCAGTTCCCCTATGTCTGAGGGAGTCTGTTTCGATCACTGGTAATTTATTATTAGAAAATATTAAGAAACAGTCAGTTATTTTAAAAACTATCTTTTAAAAAAACGTTATTTTTTATTTTAATCTCCTTTATTACAATGACAGACAAGACAGGGTACATGATTCGAAAATGTTTCTCTTACTGCATTCCAAAGATGTCCCTCAGTACAAAAATTAATATTTGTTGGCCTTTCTATAACATTCCAGACATTACACTGGCTCGTCAAACCCAAAGACCCTGCCGCATTCCACCCTACATTCACCAAGTTCCTCGAAGAAGGAGCCAAGAGTGGTACTTCCAAAAAAGACCCAGAGCTCCGTGTATCAGAATTGAGGGAAGCAATACTGCCAGCCTTGAAGGCAGACATGCAGGCTGACCCAGTGTTCTGGCTCAGTAGCAAGACCAACATGCTGCTCACCGTGGCTGTGCTTTCTATTGGTACATGTTTGATGTTATTATACAAGTGGTTAAAGCACCATTGCATAGGAACTTTTTGCACTCAAACGATTATTGAGGTGCTCTAAATACACTGAAAGGGCGGTTGTCAAAGTACGATTAATACGCATCTACTTGTACGCTCCTAAGCGGATACAAAGAGAGAGCATAGGGGTAGTATTCCTTAGATCATCACACAAAATATAATCACTCCGCGTCCCTCATGTTGGGAGCAGAGAGAGTAGAGCGCCAGTTCTCTCTAGACTTGCATACTAAGGATTTAAGATCATTTAATAGGAAATCAATATATTTTAAACTTTAAGCTAAATATATATATGATTAATTCTGTGACATATTAATCTGACATATAGATAATTTTAATTTAAACAGAATCCACAAAAGAAATTTTAGATGCCCTAGCCCAAGTGATCTGCAAACCAGAATGGCAGGTGAAGGCGGACGGCAAGGACGTGGTGGCGATAGAAGACGCGGGGATCCACATGTGCCTTAAGAAGTTAGCTATTCTGGACAAAGGCCGCGTCGACAACACACTGGGTGAAGCTATCGCTCAGTACTTGGATGATGACACTGTTAGTTCTACTCTAATTTATCTAATATTAATATGTTTCTCTTAAATTCTCGGGTTCCCAAAGTGCCCAATCCGTTTAGGCTTGCGTGGGGATACATAACATATCCAACAATTAGAACTTGGAGAGCTTAAATATATGTATGTAATGTAAGTACATATTTGCTTTCATAAAGCGGTTAATACTCATACAGTTCCTATTGGTTTTAATGAATCATAAATATTTTATAGCCTGATAGAGATATAGATGGCAGAGTAGCTTAAGTCAACATGATGCAGGTTCGATCCCAGCAGTCTGTACTAGTGTTTTCATTGTGCACTATCATACCACGGTCTTTACAGCAAAGGAATAAATTGTGAGGAATCCTGCATACGTTTGAGAAGAATTTTATACTCGTGCTTCGCCGTGCAGTGTCGCAACACGTCAACGGACTCTCATGTTGAACCTAAATATGTATGTCTCCAGCGAAGAAATGTTGTTACCCTCTGCCCCCAACGTTAGGGGACACGTGTGTAGGCGTGAATACATAATTTCTATTAAGTATATTATCTGTAGCTCTGGTGGGTGATGTGTGAACAAGAGACCAAATGTTTATTGACATGAAAAAGCTTCTTAGTGAGAAGAGAATCAGGATATTGTTGTGCAACTTTAGGATTATTCGCTTATTTGCATCACCATATAAAAACGAAAAGGTTTTTTAAGAACCATGCTGTCTAGGTGGATTCATTCTGCTCCAGACGTTAATAAATAATTTATGTACACCCTAGTAATTCTGTTCTTCTTTGATGATTCCAGTTGAAAGTGTGGCTCCCCACTAATAGAGGATGTTTCTTCCTACTCAAGCTGATTGAGAGCAACGGCGATGCTGTAGCTAAATCTTTGAAAAGCAAACTAAAGGCACACCTCGGTCTACTGAAAAAACAAACGTCAGAGGGAGCAAAGCTTCTGCTACAAAATGTACAGAAATAATAATAAACATATTGCTTTGAAAAATATATTTTATTTCAAACTTAATCCACTATACAAAATGCTATAAAATTATATACAATATTGTCTATATATAATAAGTACACATTTCAACTCGGTATTACAAATCCATCAAGAACAGTTGATTCAAAGGCTTTTGAGATCGCCCAATAAAACCTATCATAGTCATGGTAGCAGAGTGGTTTGTGTAGTCGCATGCATCTCAAAGCCTCAAGAAGTACCGTTATACAAAGCAGCGAAAGTGTTGCTACATCCTCGTGTAACAACAAAACATTAATATACATTTAATCAATATTTTTATATTAAAAAATATACATTACATATTAAGTTGATCTAGGTAATTATTATACAACCTTCTATGTTTGAAAGCTATTCACATTCTCTAAAACAATTGTAATTGTTAATCAATAAGTGTCTCTTTACCATATTTGCCTGACATCCACAGCTTGCCAATAGGCTGATTTTCAGCATTCGCCACTGTTTTCAAGGAGTGTTGGAGAAGTTCTTCTTGAATCACTTCTATGGACCTGAAGGAATTCATCAGTTTCTTTTACATTTTCTTTAAAATAATTAAAATTGCATTAAATATGTACACTACAATATATACTGAGTACTTAAGGAATATAAAAAAAAATTAGAGGGCATGAGGGCAACTTTGAAGTCCATATTCTATGGGGTACTCCGTGTGGCACTGCAGCGAGCAGCTGGAGAAAGTAGGGGTAGAATGTATTTTGTATTTCCAATGTAAATTGGGAGTTGCATGCCTGCATAATACCACAATTTTAGAATATAAAAAAAATATCACAAAAGGTTTCCAGCACTGGACAAGAAAACACTGACTAGCACAGTGTTTTCACAATACAGCAGATTAATTTATTCTTAGAAGCCGTGGTGGCCGAGTGGTTCGAGCAGTTGCCTGCGACGCAAAGGTCGCAAGTTCGAATCCCGACTGTACCAATGAGTTTTTCTGAACTTAGTACAGTGATTAGTCACACCACGAGCTGAACGGTGAAGGAAAACATCGAGAGGAAACCTGCATACGTCTGAGAAGAAATTCAAAGGCGTATGTATAGTCGTGCTTGAGTAACGGCGATGGACTCGCCATCTGTCACGTTGGCACCTAATATACCTCTGGCGGAAAGTGGGTGTGTGGGTATTACTTATACACCTCTGCCTACCCCTTCGGGGACCCTTGTGGGAAGGCGTGAGGATATTATAATTTATTCTTTATACTACCAGCAAAGCTACCAAAATTGTACAAGGTTATGGTGATAACTTTAGCACATGATATACTATAGCCATAGACTGCTTATTTGTCCTATTGTAGTATCATAATAAATGTATTATCTGTTTACCTGCCCGCATCCAAGACCTCCCAGTTATCTTCCTTCAGTTTTGCATATGTTTGTGCTACTTTCTTCTGGAAATCTAACACTTCATACCTGAAATAAACATGAACTTTTAACAAATTACCACCAAATTTATTAATATACATACAGGTGAAATTCGAGTGTGAAGAAACTGAAATATACCTTTCATCCCCAAATCCATTCCTCTGCATTACCTTCTCGAAGGGCAGTGTCAAAAAGAACACCTTGTCTGGTAAGGGCAGGCCTACTTCGGGTGATTTGCACCAGTTTAGATTCAAACCTGTAATTATTAACTGAGTATATAATTAATATAATAATAATACAATAGAAGGACGGGAACGTTTAGAGTACTCGAAACCGACGAGCATGTATGAAGAGACTGATGAATGTGGACGAAGCGAAAGAGGTATGTAAGTCTAGAGAGAACTGGCGCTCTATACCCTCTACCTACCCCGTTAGGGACTTGGCGTGATGTTATGTAGGTATGTATGTAATAATACAATTCATATTTCATGCAAGTTAATGTGGATGAAGCAATGATCTTATGCTGGAAACAACAACTCAATTTAAAGTCTGGATTAACATTTTCTTGACTCCTTTGTTACTGAGAATTACTTAGTTTGTTCAAAAAAACTTAAAAATATAGCTGTCTAAAGCAATGTATGAGTTCCCCAGAAGATAGGTAGGTAGTAGGGCTCCTACTCTCTCTAGACTTACATACATACCTGTTTGGCTTCATCCACATTCAGCCTCTTAATACACATTGCTGGTTGTATTATGTGGCATTTAGGTTAATGGAGCACTGAATACATATTTCTTTATTGCAATACAATGAACAAACAGTGTTCTTATTATCTCAGTTTAATAGAATAAAGCTCACTGTATGTATGATACACAACTAACCTGTTGTGATGTGGGCGAATAACACTTGTGTTATACGTATACGATAGGATTTGTTATGATTGTTTGAGAAAAAATTCAAACATTATGCTTGAGAATCAGCAGACTCATCATCATTTACATTGGCATGTAAATTATATCATAAATATCTGATGAAAAGTGCTTCATCACGCTTGCCATAGAAACAAGAAGTTTCGCTCTGAGAAGAACGGTTTGATAAGAGTGGCAGCATCAGCCAGCTCAGCACAGCGCACCACATCGCGGTGCGACACACGTCCGCACCGCTTCGTGTCGCCGGGCCAAAGGACGCGACGAGAGGGAACCGACAACGCGCAAGCGGCGCGCCACATGCTTAGCGCATGCGCGTCACGAAGTTCGCCGATTCGAGTCACCGCTCCGATTGGTTAATTACTGGTCGCTGTGATTTGTCAATGTCAAATTCATATTTCGGGAGCTGCTAAGTGTAGGCACAAAATGTATATATATTGGGTAGTTTCTGAATAAAGATTATGCAGTTACCAGTCTACAAATACAAGTGTTTACTTTCACGCCTCTCAAGTTTGGAACAACACTCTGCCACACATACAGCAGCACATTGTCCCAACAGTGGTGACCCCGAAAAGAACACAAAGAAGGCACGAATCAACCATGGTCGACACGAAGGAAGTTGCTGGCATTGCTGTATCAATGCGTATTCCACACTTCTGGCGTGACAAGCCACGCTTGTGGTTCATCAGCTTTGAAGCCGCTACCCACGACCTCAAGAAAGGATCTAAGGAACTAGCGCAGATGGCCATCGCGCAGCTAGATCAGCAAGACGTAGACGAGATCAGCGATATACTCTACAGTTTGCCTACAGACGCCCCCTATAACGCCATCAAAGACCGGCTGATATCAGTATACGAAGAGTCTGAAGGACGTCAGTTCCAGAAACTGCTCTCTGAAATGGAACTCGGTGATCAGCGCCCTTCACAACTTCTACGCCGAATGAAAACTCTTGCTCGTGACAAAGTACCTGACTCCACCCTCCGGCTAATGTGGATGAATCACCTCCCCACTCACGTCCGATCAGTACTGGCAGTTAGCGACACCATCAGCAAGACAGCCGCATTAGATCAATTGGCCCTACTCGCCGATAAAATGCTCGAACAAACTCAAGAGATCGCCGCTATCAGTCGTCCTCCAACGTCCAGTCCTCGAGAAAGTAATACAAATAACGACACTAAATTCCTCGTCGAAGAAATTCGAAGACTATCACTCGAAGTTGCCGCATTGAGATCCGAGAGAAACGAATCCTATCAACATAAAAGCGAAAATTATCGTCGTCCGCTTTCCCGCAGCAGACAGCAACATCAGTCTCTCTCACGCCGAAGATCACCATCTCGCTCTTACACACGTTCTCCGCCTCGCACACGTAACGAGAATACCTGCTACTATCATAGAAAATTCGGAGCAGACGCGTTCCGCTGCCTACAACCCTGCGCCTTCGGAAAAAACAACCAGCAGGAAAACTAGAATGGATGCAGAATGCGGCGGTGTCTGGCATCCCTGGAAAATGTTACCGCCTATTCGTCACAGATGAGAACAGAAAACTGAAGTTTTTAGTGGATACCGGCGCCAACATATCCGTTATACCACGAAAAAAAGGAACAACAGTTAAACCAACACCCTTCAGCCTTTACGCCGCAAACAACACAGTTATACCTACTTACGGTGAAAAAACATTGGAGCTCAACATCAAACTCAGGAGACCTTATAAATGGAAATTTATCGTCGCAGATGTCAACAGACCTATCATCGGAGCTGACTTCCTCAACCACCACCAGCTAATAGTCGATCTCGGGAACCGAAGACTGATAGACCACGTCACAAATCTCTCGGTTAGAGCACAACTTGGCATTTCATCCGAACCGACCATCAGAAGCATCGACGTTGATCAGCATTACCACAAACTCCTCGCTGATTTTCCTGACATCCCTCGACTAACGGCGATGAAAGAAACTCCAAAACATCGAGTCGAGCACTACATCGAGACAACAGGACCACCTATATACTGCAAGTCACGCCCGCTACCACCTCATCGATACCTACCAGTGAAGAAAGAATTTGAAAATATGATGCAGCAGGGTATATGCCGCCCAAGCAAAAGCCCTTGGTCAAGTCCACTTCACGTCGTTCCCAAGAAGAATGGAGATATTCGTGTATGTGGAGACTATCGCCGCCTGAATGCAATAACCAAACCTGACCGGTACCCAGTTCCACGGCTCAAGGACTTCACGTACCTACTCCACGACAAGAAGATCTTCTCCACCATAGACCTGAACAGAGCATATCAACAACTGCCTGTGTTTGAACCTCATGTCGAGAAAACAGCCATCATCACGCCATTCGGACTATTCGAATTCCCGAGAATGTGCCCTGGCCTGAAGAACGCCGGACAAACATTTCAACGGTTCATACATCAAGTGCTCAACGGGCTGGACTACGCATTTCCATTCATCGATGACGTCATCGTCATCTCAGACTCAGAACAACAGCACCAAGAAGACTTAAGAGCTGTGCTCCAGAGATTAAACGACTACGGAATAACTATTAACCCGTCCAAATGCGTCTTCGGGAAGGATACCGTGAAGTTTCTGGGATACGAGGTATCACAAGAAGGAATAAAACCACCGCTGGAAAAGATCAATGCAATAGTTGCCTACCCCAAACAAAATACCATAGAAGAATTAAGAAGATTCCTCGGAATGGTAAACTTTTATCGTGAAAATATACCCGACGCCGCGTTGCTACAAGCTCCACTCAACGCATACCTACACAATACGAAGAAAAAAGACAAGACTTTAATTACATGGAACGAGCAGTCTTCACAGGCTTTCGAAGCATGTAAAGTCAGCATCCAAAACGCCGCTTTACTCGCCCACCCGTCTCAATGCCTACCTGTGGCACTAATGTGCGACGCATCAAACTCAGCTGCCGGCGCCGTCCTTCAACAGAAAGTAAACAACAAGTGGATGCCGCTGGGTTACTTCTCCAAAAAGTTCTCCGACGCGCAGCAACGCTACCGCACCTTCGACCGAGAGCTACTCTCTATCTACATGGCAGTCAAACACTTCAGGAAGTTGTTCGAAGGAAGAGAACTGACCATATACACGGATCACAAGCCGCTAACATATGCCATCCACAAGCCGCCGTCAGACAGCGAAACTCGGCGCAGAGCCCGTCAGCTATTATACATAAGCGAATTTACAACAGATTTACAACACATCAGCGGAGCAAACAATGTCGTCGCCGATGCCCTATCACGAATAGAAGCCGTCGACATTCCAAGCACCATCGACTACAACCAGCTCGCCACCGCGCAAGAAGAAGATAGCACTATACCCATTCTGCAACAACGACCTAACCTAAGTGTGAAGAAGATAGCAATACCAAACAAAAATATACAAATTTATTGCGAAACATCAACAAAAAAAGCACGACCATACCTACCAGAAGAATTTAGGCGCCAAGCTTTCGACGCAATACACAATATAAGTCACCCTGGAGTCCGGACCTCAAGAAAAATGGTCACCAGCAAGTACTTCTGGCCGTCAATGAACTCTGACGTCGGTAGCTGGGCAAAAACATGCGAGTCGTGTCAACGCTCTAAAGTGCAGCGGCATACACATAGCGAAATCGAACAATTCCCCGCGTGCGACCGCTTCGAACACGTACACATAGACATCGTCGGGCCGCTACCTACGTCAGCAGAAGGACATCGATACCTACTCACAATGATCGATCGAAATACAAGATGGCCCGAAGCTATACCTATGCAGGATATCACCGCTGAAACAATCGGAAAAACACTATACGACTCGTGGATCTGCCGATTTGGATGCCCTGCAACCATAACCACGGACCAAGGAAGACAGTTCGAGAGCCAGCTGTTTAAATCGCTCGCTACACAAATGGGTATTGAACGCAACCGAACCACTGCCTACCACCCGCAAGCTAACGGAATTGTCGAGAGATGTCATCGAACACTAAAAACAGCACTCAAAACTCGACTTAACGGGCGCACTGCATGGGTGAACGAACTGCCTACCATTCTGCTCGGCCTACGTGCAGCCCCTCGCAGTGATACAGGAGTCAGCGCGGCCGAACTCACCATCGGATACAACATAAGATTACCTGGGGATTTTTTCACTCCAGCGGAACAGCATCAACCTGGAGATAATAACTTCGTCACGGAATTACGCAGAAACATAAAGAAACTACAACCGGCAGAAATTAAACGGTCCCACGCAAACGGCCACTATTTCTTCGTGCACAGAGACTTATAAACGTGCAACTCCGTGTTTGTAAGAAGCGATGCTGTAAAAAAACCTCTGCAACCGCCATACGAAGGTCCGTACCCTGTCATGTGTCGAGAACCGACAAAGTTTTTAAGATACAACTACCGCAGCGACAGGCAAATATATCAATAGACCGCCTCAAGCCCGCTTACGCTATCAACTTCAACGATGAACACGTGAATACCCCACAGAAACACAGGAAACGAGCGCACGCACAACCAAGAGTATACACAGTCCAAGGAACACCTTGGACTGTGTATACAGTTATAATGGACACCTATTGCGACGACCGGCATAACCCCGCAAATCAAGATCACAAGAGCTGGACGAACTAGCAAACCGCCTGTACGCTTCGCTTGAGGGGGAGCACTGTAGCTGCACTCTTATCGGCCATCACGCTTGACATAGAAACAAGAAGTTTCGCTCTGAGAAGAACGGTTTGATAAGAGTGGCAGCATCAGCCAGCTCAGCACAGCGCACCACATCGCGGTGCGACACACGTCCGCACCGCTTCGTGTCGCCGGGCCAAAGGACGACGAGAGGGAACCGACAACGCGCAAGCGGCGCGCCACATGCTTAGCGCATGCGCGTCACGAAGTTCGCCGATTCGAGTCACCGCTCCGATTGGTTAATTACTGGTCGCTGTGATTTGTCAATGTCAAATTCATATTTCGGGAGCTGCTAAGTGTAGGCACAAAATGTATATATATTGGGTAGTTTCTGAATAAAGATTATGCAGTTACCAGTCTACAAATACAAGTGTTTACTTTCACGCCTCTCAAGTTTGGAACAACACTCTGCCACACATACAGCAGCACATTGTCCCAACAATACCTTTAGCTGCTGTAAACGCAACACCAGAGTAGCTATATCTATCAACAATGAGAGTTGTGCCTGCTGCAAGTTTCTTCAGAATTGCATCGGCACCCTCCCAGCGGTTAGCAGAGAACAGGAGGTGGATAGCTTCATCTGACAGCTCATTCTGGGGAATCATAAAGAGGAGTTTATTGTCTGAATGGGCTAATTTCAAGAGGGACTGATATCACCATGCCACCACCAGCACCAGTTCTCTCTATACTTGCATACCTCTTTCACAAATACAATTTGAAAATATAAATTGCTTTAGTTAGGCATACATACATACCCAAAGAGCAGGAAAGTAAAATTTAACACATGCATAACTGCAGGGCACATCTATTCACAATACTCACTCAGCCGCTAGTAAATGTACAGTTGCCCTGACACAAGAACTCACACTTTTGGGTGCTATTGCACTGACATTAAATATCTTTATTTATCTGGATCTACTTATTAATTGGAAACCCCAATATGCTATTTTAACAAAGAACATATCATTACATATAATAAAACTGTAAAGGATCACTGTCTGGACATAGAAGATATATGAGGAAAAGTATTATTGAGACCTTTATCAATGTAAACAATGATAGTTAGAGTTTTTGTCTGTTTATCTGTTTGTGCAGGCTAGTCTCAGAAAAGGCCAATTAAGAATTATTAAGAATAAGAATAAGAATCCAATTAAGAAGTGGTTTACACTCATACATATTGTGGTTAGCTTCACTTTACATATCCAAAATAAATCAAAATATATCAAAAAAATGCTGCCCGAAGTCACTATTCCACACGGGCGAAGTCGCTGGCACAGTTAGTTTCACAATAAAATTTATAGTAAATAGGAATGGCCTACTTTATTCCATAAATATAGTTCCATAATTCCATAATCAAGCAGAAATTATAATCTGAACATGTCACAATCAACTCTAAAATGGTATAAAAAAACTGAATACTTCTTGCCTGAGAACTTACCTTGGATTTTAAATAGCCGTTGATGACTTTTCCTATCTCTGTGTCACGATTTGGAAAGTTTGTGTACTCTGCATGAATGTGATGTTTCTTCAAGCTTTCAACTGAAATGTAGGATTTTTTTGTGAAAAAATACTTGATACTACATAATAATAATGTATTAAACTCACCCAACGTCTTTGCTTGTGTCGATTTTCCGGTCCTATCTATGCCCTCAATAACTATCAAAGCACCCCGTTTCATAATTCCTAATATTTTTATCTAAGGATCTGTTATAACCGTTTCAAGATAATTTTAAAATATAAGGATATTAAATACTAATGTGAAGTTACTTTGGCAGACAATAATTGTTGAACTTAGATAACAGTTACTACGGCGCAAAATATAATACTTCAAACGAGTTTAATCACTTATTACCTACATAAAATAAACCATAAAAAAATTCTTAAGTACAGGGCTAATAAATAGAAACAGCGCGAAACGTGCGAATTCGAATGTCAATTGTCATAACATAATGACAAGACAACCATTGGTTGTAATTTTTTTTTATTTCCAAACGGACGTGTACTGATATTCTCGATTGCTTTAGATGTTGATGATGCTAGTTTGAACTACTTACTTACTACTTACTTTCATACTACTACTACACGGGTAGTAAACAAGCATACGGTGCGCCTGATGGTAAGCGGTTACCGCCACCTATGGACGAAAGGAAGACACGTTCCAACCTAGATCCGATCGGACACTCAAGGACGGGAACGTCAAGAGTACTCGAAACTGGCGAGCAAATATGAAGGGAGGGACTGATGAATGTGGACGAAACAAAGAGGTATGTAAGTCTACAGAGAACTGGCGCTCTACTCCCTTTTTCTACCCTGTTAGATACTCGGCGTGATGACATATATGTATGTATTCTGTGGTAAAACTGGCTTTGCTGTCAACTTGCTGTCACTAAGTGTCAATTACTAGTTTATATCACTCCATCACTCCACTCACACAAGTAGTTTATGGTTTATCATTCATTCGACTCGGGATTGGTCTCGCTTAGCGTGAGTTTGTGTGTTGCGTGTTTTATTTTTTATTACCATTTTAACGCTTTGTTAGTATTTAAATGTGATCATATACTTTTATTGTTCACAATGAAAAAAGGGTATAAGGTGACAGATGTGAAAAGGGAGAAGAAAATCGGCGTCGCAGCTGAAAATTTGGAAGAGTTAATCGAAAAGTCGCGCAAAAAGTTAGGTGTAAGTATATTTTGTTAGTAAAACGCTTACAGATATTGAATAGAATTACATTATAGGCGATTGAAACTTGATTTAATTCATGATTGTGAGTGTTTCTCTATATAGGGGTGATATATGTCAAGGTTGTACCTTGACCCATATTTACATTGCCTTGGCCTAATTCGGTAATGTTTTCAGTTCAATGTCGAGTGCGCAGAATGCCTCCTTTTCGTAGCGGAAGATGGGACGCAGGTGGACGACGACGACTATCTGCGTACTTTACCGCCTCAAACACTCTTTATATTGCTGAGAAGCAAGGAAAAAATGGTAACTGGTATGTTGTTGTATGGCTATGTTCTTATATGATGTTTATATGATGCGTATATGATGTTTGCTTGAAGAAATCTTCGTCTACCCGCGTAATAATAATAGGCTATATGTACTAAAAACACCACTAACAAAATGGACACTGAATACATACATTTATTATTATTATTATATATAAAAAGTCATTTACTAACTTATATTACATTCTTTAAAACTTGAGATGTTATAGCAAAGGATATAATTGAGCAGCAGAGTCCTCAAGTTAAAAATTATTCATAGGCAAATCTGTCTTCATAATATAACCATAGACACACAACACACAACACTATGCACAAACATCCAGGAACACAGACAGACCTAGACCTGGCATGTTCCTAATCTAGTCAGAGTAAGTTTTAAAAAGTTATAAATTATAGAAGTTCCCGAACATCCTCATACTTATTATTACATAATTTCCACCAACTTTACTTTATTGCCCATTATGTCAGTATAATAGCTGGGCCTAAAGTGGCACTAAATTGTACATGACACATATCTGGAACACTGAAAGTTTTGGATAAGATAAAAATGTGATTGCTTTTTTTATTCTTGCTACAATAAAAATAAAACAATTTCATACCTACATACATTATGCCTATGCTTTCTGTTTTTAAATTATTTTTAATTTACATTAGATACCTTAACTCAAAACAGTTTGCAACCAATATACAGCTTATAAATGAAAAAGATATATAAAACCTAAGTATTGTAACTTGTCACTCCACAAGCTTTATAATGAAGAAAAACATTGAGAGAAAAGCTGCATATTTTTTTTTGAGAAGTATTACAAATAATAATAATACTATAATATATCCTCACGCCTTACCACAAGGGTCCCCGAAGGGGAAGTCAGAGGTGTATAGGTAATACCCACACACCCACTTTCCGCCAGAGGTATATTAGGTGCCAACGTGACAGATGGCGAGTCGATCGCCATTACTCAAGCACGACTATACATATGCCTTTGAATTTCTTCTCAGACGTATGCAGGTTTCTTCTCGATATTTTCCTTCACCGTAAAGCTCGTGGTGCGACTAATCACTGTACTTAAGTTTTAGAAAAACTCATGGGTACAGTCGGGATTCGAACTTGCGACCTTTGCGTCGCAGGCAACTGCTCGAACCACTCGGCCACCACTTACTTACTTCATAATACAGTAGTTCGAAGGGTGGATTCACAATCTGATGAAACCTAAATGTTTCTCCAGCAAAGGTGTTTAACATCTCTGCCTACAACGTTGGTGAAGGTTTATAAAAAGGTAATTTCAAATTTCAGACTTTGACTACTACTATAATATGATCAGATCAACAAAGAAATCATACATTGATACTGGGGCGGCCGCTAAGGAATTCCTTACTACCAACATTAGAGAAAAGTTCAGGGTGTTTCAGAAGTACATTGCTGCAGCTGATGACGCAAAGGCTGCATTGAGTGGGCGCGCTCAAGACCCTGCATGGTTTGAAGGTATTTTACGTTAATATTTACCACAAGACTCTGAAGGACGGGAACGTTAAGAGTACTCGAAACCGACGAGCATGTATGAAGAGACTGATGAATGTGGACGAAGCGAAAGAGGTATGTAAGTCTAGAGAGAACTGGCGCTCTATACTCTCTGCCTACCCCGTTAGGGACTTGGCGTGATGATATGTATGAGTAGGTACTACTACTGATGATAAGCGGGTATCAAACGGGCGCTGGTAATGACACACACAGGACAGATCTAAAATAATCCTTTTCTGTTAGATCTCACGCTGTCCGATATACCTGTATGTATGTATTTTCCACTTTTCTCCCCCCATTCGAGCCTTGCATATTTTTATTAATATCTGATATTTAGTGCTAACATATGCGTCTTGAAATATACTATCGAGATACATATATATAGAGATCATAAAAAAACAGTCCATCTATGTAAATTATTTTGAAGCATACGCACAAGTCCTTTGTGTATGAAAATTTTCGAAACTCTGAAAGTCCCGTTTATTTGAGTTAACATATTCAAACAATAAAACTTTTTAATTATGTATATGTATAATAAGAAATTAAATGACATTATAGTCATACTTGAGAAATCAAACATAAATGAGAAACTGTATACTCTGCATCGGTCACATTGGCTGCTAAATATATCTCCTTACGAAGTTTGTGTTTCAATTCTGCCTACCCGTTCTAGGAGTACCCACAAGGGTTGTGGCAAGGGTGAGAAGTGTAATATTTTTTTATATTTCTCAGGTTTAGATCCATCTGAGAAGACTAAAGAGCAATCCATGACGAAGCGAGTCAAAGACCGGATGCGAGGCTACTTCTACAAGACCAAGTCAGCACTGCAGTCATCAGATTTTTATATCCACTCGAAGAACGGACGTGGTAAGAAACTCATAGATCAATTCCTTTTAGACTTGAGAAAGTTACTTGAATCAAACAAATACAATGAAACTTATTTCAATCGAAAAGCCGACAAAAACACACGAATATGCGATGAAGGAGGACTGTTCGAATGCGGCGGCGTTTGGAATGTCAACAAGTGTTTATATGGCGGTGAGCATGTTATCAATCCGTACAGGAGTCGCGAGGAACGTATTATATTCCAAACTTGGAATTTAGACCATAAGATAGAGCTGTCAAGGTCCATTATACCCAGGATACTGCAAGCGATCGAAGGGTTGTACAACGGTGATATTAAATGTATTGAATGTGATAAAGTTTCTAAGCAGGGCGAGGTGGAAGCCGACAGGTATTACTTGCAGATATTCACTCGTGAAAATCTCAAGCTGGTTCATATAGTGTGCCATTATAAGGGCAAGCATGATACAGACTCGGGTGTGTACACTGTCTGCAAAAAGTGCAGCGGAGGACCGAGTATTGAGTACTGTTGAACACATAACTCAATTTATTTTTTACTTTGGTATTTGCGTCTATTTTCCTACACATATTATGATACTTATGCTACGCTATTTACTTATATTGTTTATCTGTGATCTTTTAAATTAAGCATTCTACTTAAATCTAAGAATTTGAATTTTTTATCATATTTTATTTTAATCTATTAATAATATTGTTTTACATAATTACATAGTGTACAGAAGAATAAGGTATAACACATTCATATAAAAATATATACTTATATTAATTTAGAAATCTTAGTTATTGCATTAATTTGTAATTTTACTTACATTTAATAGCTAATCGTAACTTTTTTCGTAACGTTAATTCGTTCTTTACGCTGGCATCTCTTATCTTCCAGCAGTACAACTTATTTTTAGGATCAATATATTGAATATTGAATTGCTATATGTATTTACTTACCCCTCCGACCCGTCTGAAAAGGCCTACCCGAATACGTTACTATAATATTTACAATCGAATTAATAAAAGGAGAGTTTCTTATTAAAAATTACGACTCAATGAGAACTACCAATACAAAGAATTCCATTGGTAGAACTTGTCAGCTTTAAGCCCGTCTCGGGATGTAGGGGTATTATCAAATAAATATTATTTGCTACAGTAATGTGTACACAAGAAAAAAATATTAGGCTTGCTGTTTGTTTACCGTTTATCAGCAAGGAGTTTATATAGCGTATATTGTTAGGACAGTAAATGTTCCAGTATGTAGATTTTTCTATTCCATTATTGATCTCCTTCCCTTCGTATTAGACATAAGTTTTTTTTTATAATTATATTTTTATACATCATTGCGCAATTGGATGCAGTTCCAATTTTAACTGGTTGTGTTGTGCCAGTAAAAATGGGAATTAACATGTGCTGTTGTTCGGTAAGGACCTGTGTTGCCAGATATAACAACAATTCTACACATCAAGTTTAAATTGTTCTAATCCATATAACGAGATAAGCAAACAATATTGGCGTCATTCATAGTCAAAATTTACCTTACATTCGCATTACTACAGTCATTTCTATCGTCTATTAAATCGTTTTAATGATCGTTCAGTCCTCACCAAAGAACTATATGATGTCAACTAGTAAACAGCATTTCTGTCATGTCAGGGTTATAGTTAGAGCAGAATATTAAAATAAGTTAAATACAATCAATGTTTTGAGTAATCATTAGGTACAAAGGTATTGATTACTATGATGAACTTAGATAAAAATGGATTTAAAAATTGGGAAAACGAAGTTATTGATTAAAAAAATGCGTTACGTTTTCAACGCGCTGAGGTAGGTAATGTGCGCGAAATAATCAGGAGGTGATGAGAAAATTGTGGGTTTAGCCCGCGAACGAATCAAGTTCATAATGATACATTATAACGGAATGTGTGTTTCTGCTTACACAGCCTGTATATTTACATCCTGTGTTATTTACTATTTTGTCATTTGGATTTGTTGAACTTTTAAACTCAATAAAGTGAGTGCAGAATGTTATAACACAAAGATGCTGAGAGATGCAGAAACTTTTTCAAACGAATATATTCAGAGAGCCTTCTTATCTCTTGCGTGGATGAAAACCCTGCAAAGTAAAATCCATATTTAAAAGAAGCAGTATGAACGAAAAAAAAAAGTAATGATTTCTGTGTTTTAATTCAGATTTGTATGGCTCAAGAGTCGATGATTGGTTTTATTGTTATGCTGCTATGTCGTATTAACACAGATACTAGCCAAATATATCTACTTATTAACCATTTTTTTTATACTTAAATGTATTAAAAACACTGACTGACCTAGCACATAGTGCGAAATACGAATTTGTAGAACAAAATGTAATTTATTCTTAACAGAGTTTTATTATTCTTTGATCTTAATTTGGTTGCTAGTTTTTTATATACATACTTAATGTATATTTTTTTAAAGTACTCTGACGTATTCTATATGCAGTAATTAAGTAGGTTAGGGAAAAAATTACGGACTTGCTCCATGAGTGAATAATTCTTGCAGTGGACCGGAAAGAATTGTAAACTTTCATAACCTGTGTCTCAATGTCGATTGAGACACTTCCTTCAAATGAAATTATGTCCTTGAACGCCAAAGAGACCGCATTATGTACCCTAGAGTAGGAACGGCGACATTCAAATTAACCATCAATTATCCGTGGAATTACAAGGAGGCATGCGTAGCTCGGTCCTCTCGCAATAGGAAATTGAACGATATGGACTGCGGTTCCGTGAAAGCTCATTTTCTCTCAATCTGGCAAAAAACACTCTTTCGAGGGTATATTTAGATACAGTTTTGTGAGTTAGATACCTAAAAAATTTTCGAATAAAGCGCCGTAGTACAAACGTCACATTAATATAAAAAAGTTACCTTTAGACATTTTATCGTGTAAAAGATATATTTTTATCATCATCCCAAATAAATACAGATTTATTTAGAAATAAAAAAAACGTCATTAGTATTAATAAATCTATGTAAACTATTCAGCGCTGATTCACAGTCGTTTGATAAGGTGTCGCGTATGAGGCACCGCCAACCACAACGCCGATAAGTCGTGCTACAATAATAGCAGTGAAATTTAAGCTATATAACAACTACATTAGAATATCAGTTCATTTAAATCTGAACTGTACTATTTTGTAGCAATAGCTCTTTAGACAGGACCCATTGATATATAAGGGTTTTTTATATCAATGACAGGACCACTTAATAATCGTAATTACCTACAATCGTAATTACCTACTTACAAAAATGTATTGTTCTTGTTCGGCGTTCTTTTAATGGATGATTTCCACCAAACGGCTCATATCGTTTCGGATCGGTAAGATGTGTACTCGGTTTAGTATCATTGAAGGATTGTAAATCCGTTCCGATCCGATGAGTTTTGGTGAAAATCATCCGTGTGGGCCCACTTGCACAAACATTATATCAAATGACAAGATCCAATCTAATGTCAAACGAGTCCATTAGCTCGCAAGCCACATGTCACAACGGTCAAGGGAATTTAATTCCAAATTTATCAGACAGACACTCCAGGATGGGAACGTTAGGAGTACTCAACTGGCGAGTATGTATGAATTGATTGATGAATGTGGACGAAGCGAACGAAGTCTAAAGAGAACTGGCGTTCTACACTCTGGCCTCTGTGAGGGAGTCGGCGTGACAACCTTCTATACCTATATATTTTAGTGGGTTGACCACCAACTCTCCCCGTCATGCTTAGAGTATATTACAAAAAAGCACTTGGATAGAAATATTAAACAGCGACTGTGAGACACGCCGTATCGTAAACATGATATCTAGTATCTATATTGTATGAAAAGTACTATTTTGTGAAAGTCGTTTACCTACTTGATAGCGATAGATGAAACTTATAGCAATATTACTGTCTAAGTAGATTCTAGTTTAAGGTGTTTTGCGACTTCCCTATAGCATTAATTCCAAAGCTGATATAAATCCGATGCGTAGTTTTATGAATGTACATACAAATATTGAAAATGATGAAGTTTGTGCGAACGTTTGTTACTGAATCACGCCAGAACGGCTAAATGGAATTGTGCACAGAAATACATAGTTTATTAGCCGGGTTAACAGGATATGTTTTATTACGGAAAAAATCCACCAATGAAATATTTTTTGCCCGGGTCGCAGCTCGTTCAAAGTATATATCAAACAGTTTGAAACAAATACAATATTGACATGAGCAAATATCTGACTCTAAAAGAAGATAATACCTGACTGTCTTGCATTCTATGAGTCGCAAAGCATCTATAACTGTAGGATAATATATTAAAATTGTATAACCTTGTATTTTTATTATTGCAAAAGGTTTAGCCAAGAGTTTGTTTAGTGTGAAGCAACACTGAAACAGGAATATATCTTTGCTAAAACTATTGGGATAATGTAGCCAATGTCAATATACTAGCAATATTAAATGTTATATTAGCGTAGAAGGCTCTATAATGGCTATTAAATAAGGTTGAGTTTGCAAGAACTATGCCCGCATTACCGGAGTCTCACCATGATGTGCTATTGCCTTTATTATTCGAGAGTACGAAAGAGGATTTATGGAGGTCATAATATAATATATCCCTCTCTTTTGCATGCTTGGGATAATGACAGGACGTCTTGTGAAGGCTCGGGCGAATGCATTGCAACGCATTTTCAAACATAGTTGCATGATTACACAAATTAGGGAACGTTTCGCATTCAGTATTAAAAAAAAAGATATAAGTTTAATTATCTATATTCGAGTTTTTGATCTACCCAAGCCATAGAGGGATGGAAGAAAAACTGGCAATTAAAATGAAAAGAAAAACGTCTAATTAATTTTCGGGATTTTTTTTCATTGGCGACAGGTAACAAGTCTTCTGTGTTGCAATGCGTTCGGATTCGGCAATGTTCATGTAATCTATGAATAAGAAATGTAGTGAAATATATCCAATGTTTAATCTCAATATACAGTATTATACCTTCTCCTGTAGATGTATTGTATAAAGTTAGGTGGAAATATCAATAGATTAAGGTAGCGACTGCAAAGATTTGTTTATATTTAAGATGCCTACAAATGTACACGAAATTGGTCGAAAAAATGTGTATGCCAAGCCATGAATGATTGCTATAAGTTGATCAAATTTATGTGTATTTGTTGGCATCTGAGAGCTAGTCAGGCATATTTGTTAAACATAATAAACAAGTTTAAAAACAATTATAAATTTTTCTGAATAACCCCTCTGTTGAAATACCTTACAGATCGCCACCTGGCAACTTTGTCTATGGGTAGTGTTGCGATATAGCCATGTATGTTTTCTCTTTCATGTACCTCACCTAGTTTTATACATATGTGTCTTTGCACATACAAATCATGGAGCTTGAGATTAAAAAAATATGTAAATAAATATATAAGATTTCGAACTAAGACCACCCAAAGGTATATTAAAACAAGTAATTAAGTTGACATATAATATAATGGAAGCTTCCAAACAAGTAACATATTTATCGCCTCTTTCGTCCAGGGTTCTTCTTTTTCGGGTTTCGCTGTCCTCGCCCTGCCTTGGGCTTCTTAGCTGAGAAGTTGGTCACATTACCTGCTCCTTTGCGTTTACCTTTTGTTGGTTTCATAGACTTCTTTTCATCTGACCTCCTGATAAAGTAAAAAATATTTTTTATAATTATTTTTGGTTCAGTTACAATACATATATTCTTAAAGGTAGATACTTTTCACGAGGTATATATATATATTTATGTGACAAAGGTCTTCAAATGGATGTCCTAATAACCAATACAGGTAGTAAATATATTGTTGTCTACCATAAGACAAGCTTTGCTTAATTTGGGGCTATGTAAATTTGTGTGGAATTGTCACAAGGTAAGATTGAATACCTTAATATATATAAATTACGTGTCACGCTGTTTGTTCGCGATGAGCTCCTAAGCAGTTTAGGAGCTCATCGCGATCATTCCGCCCAGATTCGACGGGTAAAAAAAAATGACTTCCTGAAACACGATCACGATTAGACCCGATAGGTGGCGCTGCAATCGTGTTTCAGGAAGTAATTTTTTTTTTACTGGGCGGAATAGCTAGTAATATAATATAAGAAGTAGGCAAATTTTTCAAACTTAGTGTTAGTTCCTCAGTATTACTTAAAAAGAGATTAAACAGATTAAAAAATATTATACACAGATAGACAACTCACTGCATCTGCTCATTATTTATATGATGTGATACTGCCTTCTCCATGTCTATCTTGGGTCTCTTGTTCAGTATATTGTCCAGCACACTGAGGTTGTGTTCACGCTCCGCCTGTGGTGTGGGAATGGGCATTTTGCGCTTCCTCTCTTTGCCCGGTATCAATTCGTGTATGCCCTTGCCTCGGGCTTCTTTGTCTTTTGACAGTTTGTTTTGGAACTTGCCCAAAGAGGCGGTTGAAGCTTTAGCCACTATAGCTGCTGTTGACAGCTGAAAAATGTATTGTCGTCGGTTTAAATTGTATAATGTTTATATCACTTAGGTAACAAGGTAGGATGAGGTGTAATAATAACCACATTTCACCAATGATGAATTAATGAATTATACTTATTTATGGTTGTTGTTTATGGCTTGTTTATTGTAGGTGTCACACATTTATACCATCATTGTTCAGTGCAGGAATCTGGGATCTCAATGTGGGAGTTGTATTGCAACAACAATGGTATCAAATTGACAGAAACTATGCGTACCTGAGTGGCAGAAGCTTTATCTGATGTAACCGGAAGTCCAACTCGGGGTATCTTGACCTTCCTTGCTCTAGCAATGTTCTTCAGTCTCTGCAGTTCATTCTTAGCCACTTTCTCGGACTTCTCACTGGCTTTCTTCTCATACATGTCCGTCATAGGGTCAGCATTCTGAGGGACTTCAATCAACCAGTTCTTTTCTTTTTCTGCAGCTGCCCTTTTGAAACTGAAATAAGAAAAAAATTTTTTATTAAATAATAAAATTTAAGGATATGATTCACAAAAGGTGTTTGCCAGAACTCTGTGAATCCCATTTATTCCCTAATGTTGATAACGCATGGGTACAAAGATGTAAACAGTATTGGTGGCTTTAACAAACAAATTATTTGCAGGATTACCATGAAGTAACTTGCCTGCATGATGCATAATGTGATTTAGACCTAGAACCAGTTATCATATATATAAGTGGTAGAAATTTAAAGGTACATTTCTATTTTGACATTCCAATTCTTGATTGTTCAAAAAATTTGATCTAGGTTCTAAGTAGTTGGAACAAATAATATATTATTAAGTAGAGATACATACCCAAATAATGGCACCCATTTCTGCAACTGCTCATCCCATTGTAGTTTGTCCTTCTTCTTCTTTGTAATACCTTTAGCTTTAGCAAACTCCTGCCATTTTGTGAGTGGTTTGGGTTTTGGTGCTGGCTTGGAGCGGGGCAGTACCGTGGTAGGTGCTGGTAAACGCACAACAATTGCCTCTTCTATTCGCTCAGTAGGCAACTCCCATACTTTGTTCAACAGTAACTGAGTGTTGTCACGAGTTAACGACAAAAGGTATGCATCCTTCTCAGCTCTGCAATGTATGTCAGTAATTGGAACACGGGTTAAATATAATATATATTTATTAAAAGATACATGTACATCATGCAGCACCCCAAGGGTATTTACGAAATTCAATTTTTTTTAAGCTTTACCAAGAACCAACTGTTGCACAAATAGTTACGTTGATTAAATTTAACAAGGATATTTTATATAAAATAAATTGCTCTGTTGGAAACAATAAGGGCACTGTTTAGAAATACCATGTGTACTCACCTCAATAACTTAGTATCTAAATCATTTGTGTCGGAAGCTAGTAGTGTGCCTACATCAAATTCTAATTCCAGATGTTTCTCTACTGTAATAGACTTATATTTTTCGGCTTTTTTCTGCTCCCTTTCTAATATCTCATTAACTATATCCATTGTACTTTTATTCAAAAAATTTTATCATTACTACCACACGATAACAACCTCAAAACAGTTTATTTTGAAAGACATTGACAGCAGCGTGTCCGAACATACGGTATTTTTTACTTTTTTTCTGATAATTTACTCATGCGTAGTATACTAGTTACTTAGTTTAGTACACCTAAGCTAAAATTTGCTGAACAGGTGAAGTCTTCTTGGCACGTTGCCTCCGGATACCGATTTGGGTCCAATACTTTATCTGTAAGTAGTTAGTTATAAAACTGTATTTTTTAAATACTGTTAATATTGTCGTTATTGTAAATAAATATTATAGAACAAAAAGAGAACTCCTAAGACACTTGATGAATTCGATTCAGTGAAAATAGATCTCATTATTTTCCTCCCATATTGGTGAAAATAAACAAAAATGCTAAAATTTATTTTTCCTTACATTTTATATTAATAAGCATGACATCGATGCTTCTATTCGCATCGAAAATCGATGCATCTAACGAACAGACAGCATCAGTCAGCTGTTTACATCAAACTCAAAGACTATATTAAATTGTATAGAACACTGGAAAGTTTACATAGACTAAAGTAATATAAATATACACTGGTTGGTTAGTAGGAAAATATTTACACAGGAGATGAGTTTTGATTTTATTTATTTTGTTAATATTACGCGTTTAACAGGTTTGACTCATCACAGTATTTGAAAAAATTATTCATTTGACTATAAAAGATTGGGGAGGACTTGTGTTTGGCTAATTAAACGGAGGTTTATGATGAATTGAATCATTAATATGTGTGAATAGTTTGTGCTTGTATACCGTGTTTATTATTGACTTAACTGAAAGTATGACAGGGGAATCGGAGAAGCCTTACTGTTTCAAAACTGAAAATAAATATATAGTAAAGAGTGGCTGTAAGAAACGAATGTGGAGATCGTTGAAGCAAATTCTCACAGCTGAAAGAGCTCTTCCTTGGTCTAATGATGCAGTTTTGTGTAAGTTTTGCTATTGTATTATTACAATCTGGAATACTATTCATAACTTGTACTAACCTCTCAAGAATATTTTCAGATTATTCTATTAATGCACCACCAACTTTCAAGCCTACCAAGAAATACTCTGATATATCTGGCCTACCAGCTCCTTACATGGACCGCCACTCAAAGCTTTTCTATAGCAATGCTGAAGAATTTGCAACAGTTAGAAGCTTACCAATGGACATTACTGCTGGATACCTTCAGTTGAGAGGGGCTAACATTGTTGTAGGCTAGATTGGATCTGTTAATAAATAATATATAAAAAATAATTTTCTTCTGCATACCAATTAAATGTTGATGAAATTGAAATTGACACATTCTTCACAGTAGTAATGAGTATCTGATTACCTACGTTATGTTTCACAAGCATACTTTGTAGGATAGCTGAAACTGAAAATAAGTTTGTGCAATGCTCAGCTCTATGTTTAGTGTCTTGAATCAAATATGGTAAAATAATGTGAACTTCTTGATAATATATATTTAAAATTCAGTTGTGAATTTTTCATGAAGACTACTAGATTTCAGAAATAACTATGTGAGATATGATACCTAACAATATCACTATATATATTCATTGGATTTATGATGGAACATTAATTGATGCAGGTCCATAAGTATACTTGATATGTTGCAGAGTTTAGCTTCTACAAATTTATTATTTTCAAGGTCTTTCAATAGCTTCAAATGTAATAAACTGAATACATTTCAATTTGATTTTTGTGATATTTAATTATGCCAAAAAGATGTGGTGTTTTAATAATGAACCAATATATAATATTATGTCTACCTTTTAATAGTCTACTATGACTTAAAATGTAAATTGATAACTAACAGTCCATTTTTGGCACTTGATAACTTAAACCACCTGCCGGCTTTGTGTTCTTGGCCCACAGCAGCATACAGCTGATTACCATCATTAGTAAACTGAATGCCATTAACAAAACCAGATACCTCTATACTAAATAGAGGCTGAACCTTTCTATATACATCACTGACTTTCCATAACCTTATATTATTATCATAAGACCCTGAAGCGAACACATCAGAGTTCAGAACAGTAGCTAAACTTGTTATCCATCTTGGTACACAGTTTTCTACTCCATGGGCTTCAGTAATAGAGCACAAGGGCTTCTTTTTCAACACACTCCAAACAGATAGTGTGCCATTGTCACTGCCAGATATGAAATGCTCCTCATCTAAGAGTTTTACTTCATCCAAGCTTCCAATAGGTCCATTGAATATTAACTGTGACTCTTCTGCTATCTTCCAAATCCTGACGGTAGTGTCCCTGCCACCAGATGTGATTGCTCTCTCCCTTGTTAGTGCATCAATGGAAGTGATGGCTGATTGATGTCCAAACAAAGTCTCTACATAGGACATTTCATCTAAAGACCATATTTTGACTGATCTATCTTTACTAGCTGAATAAAGATCATGAGTATTTTTCCTAAAAACAAGCCCTGTGATAATGTCTTTGTGTCCTTTGAATGTGTGGACGTGTTTCAGCATGCTTGGTTCCCAGACTTGGATTAATGCAGATTCATCAGATGAAACAAGGTATTTGGAGTCTGTTGACAATGCCAGAGAAGTAATACTGCCTTTCAAGAGATTAGAATGGGTTTTGTAGGTGAGGCATCCCAGTTTTCGCTTCTCTTTTATACTCCACTTGATTATTGTACCACATTTACTTCCAGAAAATACTAAACTATTGTCATTACTGACACATACACAGGTTAATGTTAGCCTGTGCTCCTTAGCACGGATGAGACGAAGGTCACTTTCAGTTGGGGTTGTGTATTTGTCAGCCACCTCAACGCGTAATTTACCTTTTTGCTCTAAAAGGTCCCGCTGCAAACGTTTTTCAACTGCATCGTCAAGCTCCTTATATTCTGCTCTTTTAGCTTCCTCTTTTTCAATTTCCTCCAAATATTTTTTGGCCAGCCGCAGTTTCTTTTCTTCTGCAGTTTCATGGTCACTCTCAGGCTCTTCTGCATCAGAGAATTTTTTGAGATCCAGATCACTATCAGATGATTCGTTTCCATTTTCGAGGTTAGGTGCATTCGGTTTCTTTACAGGTTTTTTCTTTATTTTCTCTCCTTTTCTTTTCTGAACTTGTCTAGATTTGCCTTTTAAAAAGAAGGCGGATGACATTGTTTAAATGGAATGTTATCAGTTTATTCACAAATAAAGCTGAAATAGATAGTCAACATGCGAAACACTAGGCACGTTGGTTGGTTGGTATTAGGTTTTGACAGATTGCTTGGTGATGACTTTTGAAGGTTCGTCAGGCTAACTTTAATAATAGATAATAAAATAAGCGGGATATAGATAAGTATAACTTTTTAAATTTGTTATTGCATACCTATTTATTAAAAAAACAATTAAGTAGTCTTAATTATATTGTTTTATATACATAGACGGCAAACAAGCATATTAGGAGGTAATTAAAATGAAAGTGTTTGCCTCCCTGCTGTTAGCTTATATTAAACTTTATGAATAAATGCTAGCTATCCGACTGGTAGTAAATAATATATCCACACGTCTTCCCATTTTCCCCTCACTCTTTTCGCAATATATTTTTACTGATAGTAAATGGTTATCGCAACTCTAGATTAAGATATATCGTTGTTAGTAGTCTGCGTTAGGTAAATTGCTGTGCTACATGCCTATGGAAGCCTAAGGAAACTTTACTCAACAGAAATTACTTAGTGCGCGATTGAGTGATATGGGCGCTTACTGCTATTGCTTTCTCCGAACAAAAGATAAATAATCAAAATGCTTACTTTTTAGAACAGAATTCGCTAAATCACACACAATAATGAATGCACACCATTGTAATCTTTGATGCACACTATTAATCGTTCCCATCACAACTTTTTGCTTTCCTGATGAATAATGGAGAGTATCTTTCTAAAATCTGAAATGGGTGTCTAATTCATACGTCAACACTATAACAATGTAAGGCTTATGCCAATAAGTAAGGTAGAAAGTAAAAAACTAATATTATTAAAAGTATTTATTGATGACGACAAACCTACACACAGAATCCAGTGCCGGGGATGTCCAAATCCGACGAAGCATGCTCCATCCACCTTCCTCGAAATTGGTAGATAAAATGATAGCTAGATAAAAATTAAAACAAAGAAATCTATGGTATAAGTGATTGTGTCGTGGAGTTGTGTACGTAAACGCTCATTATCAGCAGGGCAGGGAGGGTATTCCACTTTAGCACCGACAGACCTAGACGAACGTATCTGCAAATCACAGCAATCGGCACAGGATACTGCCTCGGCAAAGTCAGCAAACAGGCCAGCGAGCAGCACCGGCCTGCCAAACAAACGCATATATTAATCCGCAGTCTGATGTTCTGTCGGACACCATCTACGTGTTTACTTCGTGCAAGTCTATTTATTCACTGTGCCTACTAAGTTGCTTCTCATATATTTAAACTGCATATTGTTTGTAATTAATGAACTGGGCCAAGTTTTTTTCTAGATGAATAGTATTTTAAACCCTGAGTTTCTATTATATATTTTTTTGGGATTTGGCAAATATATTGAAACATACACAAGTACCTATTTGATGCGTGTCACGGTTTGTCAATAAATATAAAAGATTACTCATAACTTTAATACAGCAACAACAGCAATTCAGCAGTTGTCAGCAATCAGCAACAACCCCCACCCTCCCCGCACACAGCCTCTCGCCCCGCGTACTCCACGCGCCCTGAGCATACCAACATTACAATTAGTACTTTACTTGCTAATCTTAGCTAGTTTAAGTGTAATGATGATTCTAAGGTATTCAATAGGTTTTTTTATAACTTCGATTTACAAATTAAAATATCAGCATGAAATTTTATTAATCAATACTGACATTATAATACTATTATTAACATTAGTTTGTCTATAAAAAAAAGATAACATCATTGTGTTATTTACCACGCTATAAAGGTGTCCCAAAATAATTTAGCCCATTTATCCCTTGTGGCGGTAGGAACTTGTTCTTCTCGATTCTAGTATATTAACCTGAAATTACATCTAGCGACCATTACGGCCAGTCACCTAAGGAATACATTAATCACACATGTAATACATTGTCTGAGAACATAGCTATTAACTTAATCCAAATCACAAGACTAAATTCTGGTGTAGGCTTCACTTACACAACTTAAAAATAAAGGGAAATAAAACTAAAATCTAATTTAATGCAAGATATAAAGCCAAATTATGATGTACCATAATTTCATTTCATGTGAATGTTATTCACAATCACAAATCACTAATGTACATGAATAAAAAAAAAGAAAAATAATCAAGATACAATTCTTACATAGTTAAGTCTATGGGAACTTAAAGATAATTTGTTACATTGAATTCTTTGCCACTATGTTGATCATAGTTAGGTCTGTGGATGGCTTAGTGTAAGTGACGAGTTTAGTACCTGGGCTGAAGGCTGCACTGTGTAGCCAGCCTAGCACTTCAGCTCACAACTGGTACTCTCAACCTGTTCAATGACAAATAAAATACATGAATAATATGGCTGTACAATGACATCACATAAAAGTATGTTTTCAATGCATATGAGAAAAGTAAGAAAAGGATTTGAATATTTATTTATGGTCACACCAAGAGGAAACCAGCATATGTTTGAGAAGAAATCCAAAGGCATATGTATAATTGTGCTTGAGTAACAGTAATGGACTCGCCATCTGTCATATTGGCACCTAAAATTGGAAAACTTTACTATGTGTGGGTTACTACCTATACACCTCTGCCTACCCCTTCAGAGACCATTGTGGGATGATGTGAGGTTCTCATTTATAAAGCACAAGATATGATATTTTTTCAGCTAACATTATATCAAGAGTACTCAAAACCAGCAGGCATGTATAAAGACTGACTAGTGTGGATGAAGGATATGAAGTGGATAAAGCTGACCTGCCTGAGAGGTTGCAAGTATAGATGCTTACCTGGCAGATCAATGCCTGGAGCGCGAGCGCGAACGGGAGCGACTGCGTGTGCGACCCCGAGAGCTCTTAGAGTCAGAACGCGAGCGAGACCTGGAGCGAGAGCGACTGCGCGAGTACGAGCGCTTGCGGGATCGCGAGCGTGACCTGGTTCGGCGACGAGACCGTGAACGAGAATGGCTAAAAGAAAATACAACATTAAAGACATCAGTTAAAAAACAGAAGACATGCTCCACATTGTAACAATGCTGGCAGAATTAGGTGTGTGGGTGTGGAAGTGAAATAGTTCTACATGTCACAGAGGAATTCAAAAAGTCCTTCAGCATAGCCTCTTGGTCTACTTCTGTTGATTTTGGCGCTACAGGATTAATGCATGTGTCATCTCAGTCAGGGCACACTATTTAAACCATTAGACGATGATTTTAGAGCTACTGGAAGAATACATTTCTAATGTAACCCTGACATTATTAGAACTACTATCAACAAGTAAATAAGGGATGATAGAGAGAGAGAGAGAGAGAGAGAGAGAGAGAGAGAGAGAGAGAGAGAGAGCTAATTACATCTGAGCTCTGAGCTTTAAAATATATAAATATATATTTATACTTATATTTAAGACTAAGAAATACAAAGCATTGGTAAACTAAATCAAATCAAGTATCAACAAGATAGAAAATCTACCTGCGGCGGCGGTCGTATCTGCTTCTGTAAGGTGATGAAGGACGCCCGTATCGCGCCATTTGCACTCTCAGCTCCCTTCCATCCAACATCCGCCCGTCCAACGAGTCCAACGCCTCTTCAGCATCACGCCGGTCATAGAATCTAAAATACAATACATTTTTACGGCTGTTATCCGAACGGATACAACACAACATTAGCAGATATTACGATTAAAATAGATTTAAGTTATGAAATTAAGTTTGCAATCCATAATTTCTACCGGTAAGATAATGAAGTAAAAGCGCGTCGCATGGCGTTTTACCGGTATAATAGTTTAAATCATCGCAAATTATTTCCATCTATTTTTACCTGACGAATGCGAATCCTCGACTCTCTCGTGTGTAACGATCTCTGGGGATGTAAATGTCGCCGACTTCACCACATCTTTCGAATACACGACGGAGATCGTCTGGTGTTGTACGATAAGTTAGGTTGTCCACCTTCAAAGACACCATGCCGTCAATACGCGGCGGTGGCCTTCCGTAACTCATGGTTGCTGTTTTTTATTTTAATTCACTTTTTGATACACAATCCCAAGCTTATTAAAAATGAGACTTAAAATGGCGTCACAGACAAACGTCCCAAGGCACGCGTGCAACGCAAAGGCAGATCTGAATCAATATGGCGACCGGATGGGACATATCATCGACAATCGTGAGACCCAACGACAAGATAATATAGATAAATAATTTATTTGAGCTGAGCAGTAGAGACAGATAATGCTTAGTTTAAAAACTACGAAATTGACTTACGTAGAGCGTTATTATATTATAAAAAAAATCTGGTTTTTTTAAATAATAGAATTAAATAAGTAATAAGTAGTTATTTGAAGTATAAAAATGTTAATTTAGTAGCATATAAACTATTTTATGCTTAGAGTTGAATGTACCTTTTGGTATATTGTGAATTCTGGAGGGTTGCAGAGAATATGAAAAGAGTTTTACTTTATAATTATGACCCTAAAATAGACGGACAGCATGGAGCCACAAGACATATTATTATAGAAGGCAGAACCAACACATTTTTTTAACCCTGCGATGAAAAGTTGTCGTAGCTGTTGTCATGGTGTTCTGTTTTGTTTATTTACATATCACTCGAACAGAATACAACTCACGTACATTTAAATAATGCGTCATTAGGTTATACCATACAATTTAGCATTATTCCGGGATTTTTCAAAATTTAAATATATAAATATTCCGCTAATCTAATATCATGTCTGGGGTAATTCAAGTCAGGAATAAGAAACTTCTTCCCGATTTGAGGAAAGAAGGGGAACTATCAAAAGAAATAGTTCTTTCAACCAAAGAAAAACATGGTGTCCCTGCCGGTTCTCGGCTTTACTCGCATCATACATTGGCAAGTGTTAGGAAAATGAGCTTCTTCCATCCATTTTTGTGAGTTACAAGTAACATTATCTACATTAATCTGATTTATTGAGCCGGTATAATTATTCTTGAAATTTTCGGGGTACTAGCGTAGTGTTAGAAAGATGTGTGAAACTAAGAATATATATTTATAAAAATAGCGTATATAGGTACCATACATACCATACCATACACATTTTTAGGGTGCTGAGGATGGAGGTGGATCATCATAAGCGCCAGCACAGAGATATCTCAACACACGTTACGCAAGCGTCCTTAAACTATAAAATAGAATAGAATAGAGAATTAGGGTAGAGTCGGGTCATACTCCCCGATAGAATTTGGTGGGGCGCGTCTTCGTGGAGTGGCACTATTTATACAACCAGATTGGTCTAACCGAACTATAATTACTCACATTATATTGTACGTATGTATTAGTTTGGCCGTGTATGTACCTATATAATTTCATATTTGGAACTACCAAGCCAAGTGCTGATTGGCTGTCGGTCCATCACGGCACTTTTTTACGATTAGGTGGAGATGAAGCTAATGTTCATAAAACCATTGTAAGTACTTAACGTAAATACACATCTTTCCAGCTTACCCGAAGATAGCTTGGACATAGTTTTAGCCGCTACATACAACCATTCTACCGAACGTTTTGCAGACAAGGAAGACTTGTACTTACAACCGGAAACGCATGGCTGCGATACATGGCGGCGGCTCCGAAATACATTCGATAAGCAGCCTCCTGTTGTCGTACCATTGGTGAGTAATTATAGCCGTGTATTTTGACCCAATTCTGCATACTTCGGTTACTTTATGGGTTATAATCTCGCCACGGTTGTGAAACATGATTTATCTATAGTTAATCTCTATTCCGAATATCTGGCCGTCGTTACCTTTGATATTGAACGTCAAGTAAAATTTCCTACCGAGTACCAGTACCTCTACGGGTACCAGATCGCTGTAGAGCTTACCTCATTACCTTCATGCAGATACGCCGGAAGCATCGATGGCACATACTTTATTGTGATGTAATTGTATGTCCAGGGTCATCCAATGAAACGTGGCGGTATCAAAGATAGGAAGTCTCCGTTCAGCGTGAAGCTAATGAATTCGGGAGTACACTCGTCGCAGACTAATCCTGGCTACAGCAGACAACCGGCCGGCGGCGCTATATTCTTCTATTAGTTTGTTTGGTACAGATACTCTATTTAAAATAATTCAAACGTTTCCTTATTGAATCCCTATAACTTTTTAAGTGGAATAAATTAAACACAATTTATATTCTAAAAATAATTACCTATCAAGGTATATCAAACTTTTTTAATCTCTGTAAAATACTCATATTGGTTGGTAGGTCCAATGTACGTATATATACTATAAAAATCGAACAAGTTAGATTTGTATTTTTTTCGGTGCATTATTGTATAGGAGCGAGGTACTATTTGCGTGCCCCTAGAAGCATTCTCTATGGAATGTGGAAATCGCTTCTCGTGTCACGGAACTCGTGTGGTCAAATAAATGGGATTTAAAAATAACGGGTGCATTTTATTTGTGTACAGATGATATGTATGTACATATCATATATGTAATGATATGTATGTACATATCATGTATGTAATGATATGTACATACATATATTCCAGTAATGAGCTCTTTGGGGAGGGGGGAATATTGTTACATTGTGTTGGAAGCAAAGGGATTAAGCCCATTATGCTGCCAACAACTCTCCGAACAGAGTAGCAACGCGCAAGTGATACTTCGGTATCTTGAGCGTAAATAGGCTACGGTAACCGTTTCCCATTCCCAGATGGGCCGTATGCTTGTATGCCACTCTTGTTGTATAAAAAAAATATATATATCACCATCCCTCATAGGCAGATGATTGGTGTTCTCGATAGGTTTGAGTCTTGAAAGCGTACCTTCATATTAGTGTGGACAGTATTTTATACGGGGTATAAAATGCATATATTATATTTACGGTACGTAAAAGATAACACCCGTATAAGAATAAAGATTTGGTCTTTTGTGTGAGTAGTATGTGTATGTCTGTATCTTAAGATTTAACGCCCTGGGTCTACACGGTTTGCCGCTCCTGAAAAATCTAAAAATAAAAAAAGTTTTGTTAACTACTTAGGTTTTTTTAAATCTAATTCAGTCTCAAAGTCAAAACAAAACAGCGTGAGGTCATGCCCCTTTTGTTCCTAGGGCAAATACGCCCTAAGGAGGTAAGTAAGTGCAAAACCGAATAGTAATTTTGATCAGTTGATCATTCATGGGATATACAATTACTGTTATTAATTATGTAAGTGCTGGATTTATATGATTATCCTAGTCTTAAACAATATGCAACAACAAACTGGCAGCATATTAAGCAGAGAAGTATCCGAAGACGTCTAATAAAAATAATTTTCTGACAGATTAGAAAGCCTAATTAATAATTTACGGAAATCAGAGAAAATTTACACAAAAATTATGTAAAATTTGTAACTTTAGGCATAAATAATAACGTGTGAAAGAAAATTTATTTTTTACTTGAATATTTATTAAACGTTTGGATGGATTTCCTTAATTCCCTTGGTAAGTTTGGTGGTCTTGGTAATAAATTGTGAAATTAGTTATGTTTTTTAGTTGTAAGTTATTTATATTTTACAGATTTACATCCGCCAAATAAAAAGTCGCAACGGATGAGGTCTTGGTATATGTACGAGCAATACAAATCCTTAGAGAGGAATCAACTTGACGCCGCTCAAAGGTTAAAGGATAGAGTTATTCAGGACAGAATCCTGAGCCAGGAGCTAAATGAGCGGCGAGCGCGTAGGAATCTCTATGATCGGATTGGACTTTGCCAAAGTGAGACTGGAATAGAGAGGTCGAGCATTAAAACCACTGCTGCGAAGACTGACCAAAGTAGCAGTAATGACGACTTCTTCGAAACTTTCTGTGAATTCCAAGATAACAGCCTGGGCCAGGGAACGAACCACAAGATCGAAGATGTGCTTAGCGCTGACGATCTGATACCAGACCAACATTTTACAGAAGATTTCAAAAGCATTGAGGAGCAAAATGAAAGTAATCCAGATAGCGTCACCAGCGTCGTTGAGAACTACAAAGCGGCAGGGAATTTATCAGACGATACCAAAGGGGGGCTTGACTTAACTAGCATAGCTAACGATATCAACATGCAGCTAGATGCCGTGAGGGAGGACATACAGTGCATTGAACAGTACACCAGGATGAGCGACGACGTGGAGAGTTCGGAAGGAAGCAGTTACGATACAATCGAGGAACTCGAAAATACAAATTGCAAAAACACACAAGTAAAAGAACGTGAGAGCAATGTATTGGCTGCGTGGTCAAAATTGGTTTCATTCGCGTATCAAGTCGTGCAGTTAAACCATGGTAACGAGCGAAACAAAATATAATACATACATGCATATAAGCTTAATTACATATACAATTTAGGTGATAGACACCACTTTTTATGGGATGTTTTTAATAGGTACTTTATAGGATACGATCACAAGGGTTATAATCTCGGGAGATAGCGTTTCTGTTTCGTGAATTAGGGCTAGGCACTTAAGCATGCTAATTGAACAATTTAATAGAAATTCCATATTTCTAAAAGCCTTATTCTTCTTATTTATTTTATCGTATTTTTTTTGAAACGGGATGCTTAGAAATAAGTGAGATATTGTATCGAGCTGCCCACACGGACTCGTCATTTGGCATGTCAACTATAAATAGTCAACCATAATCTTTGGCAAAAAAAACGAGGAAGGAATGAATACATGTTATGCTGAATCTCTTCTAGAGCAGGCGCCTCCTCTTTCGCTTCTCCCGCATCAGTCTCTTCATACATGCTTGTTGATTGGGAAAACCTAATCTTAGCGTTTCTGTCCTTGATTGTTTGATCTCAGTATTTGTTTTTGCCTGTTGATACGTAGTTGCTTTCGTGGTTTCATCTTTCAGGTAACTGTTATGATGATTATGGATCCCAGTTCATGACGGCAGTGCTAGCGTGTGATGTGCTCCGGAGAGGAATTAATTGCATGTGTAAGCGTCTGAGTTTTCTTCATTAGTTCATCTATTATCTCTAAGATATTTCTGTAAGTGAGTCAGATTAATAAAATTTTAGGTCATATTTTGCAGCCCTACGTCTCTCCAATAAAATTTGTTACTGACGATGTCGATGCGTTGAAATGTAATTGTAACAAAAATGGAAAAAGTAAAAAATCCGAACAATCTAGGAAAGCTTTTGAATTCAAGGTAACAACTAGTGAAGTAGACAGCGGTGTAGCTAGTAGTTACTTTATGAACCATAACGTCAGTATGTCTTTTGCTTCGCCTGCAGTTTCCACTAAAACCCAAAGTGAGGCGTTCGAGAAAGTTAAAATGCCCGTGCAGGAAGTATAATTCAGAAGACTATTGGCCGCATTATTCGAGACATTCTTTCGAGGATCGATTAAATGGAAAGAAATCTCGACAAGCCAGCGAGCCCTGGCGGAGCGTTGCCGTGTCATCCGACTCGAAGAAAAGGGGGAAATGTTCAAGTAGCACCATTTGGCCAGACTGTTGTAAAGACCAGGAATGTCCGACGTTATTGAGTCGTCGGGAGTGTGCATGTAGTCCCATGCTGAAAATTGCTCGTTACATTGATACCATATTGAAGGATATCGATGATTGCCAATATGATTGAAATCTTTTTATGATAAAATGCAAACGAGAATGGAATTTCTTTTTACTTTCTGTAATCAAGGAGTTGGTCTCCCGTACCTAGATTTTTAACCTGACTCCCGCTTTCAGCTCCATTTTTTGGGTCGTTTGCTGACCAGTCATTGAAATCATAGCCGATATAGTATACGGGAATGACTTATAAGATCGACAATAGATTGACATGACTGGACAAAAATATTGTTTGATTTACTTACAAATAGGTATTATACTAGCTCTGCACCCGTCTGCGCGAACTGGTATATAATTCAGGGTTGTATAGAGAAATATCGTTCCTTATGCCTTTTCAAAATCGTAAAAGGTAGGTACATCTGTTTAAGGGTTTGGCGCTGATAAGTCGGGTTTGTTTTTTATATAACCATTAATAGAAGAATAGGAGCATTCAGCTGCTAGTTGAAGGGTCCTGTAGGATGACAAATAAAAAATCCAATTATCAAATGTAGCACTTTAATACACTTGTCGCCTGTACAGCGGCGAATTTAAGTTAGTTACAATATTTTTATTTACTCTACAGTATTACATGGAGTTCGTGTCAAAAAGATTCATAACAATGCATCCCTTTCACCTTTAAATTCGTTTATAAATATACGACACAAATGTTAATATTCAATTCACTAATAACAAAACTCGTCAAAGATAAGTCTCACGTGGTTGGGCCCATAGATGACAGCATTGTCAGATTGAATAAAGTAGGTTCCCTCAAATGTGCATGACCTTTTTTGTCGAGCCTCGTAAGAAATTAAATTATAAAAGTAGGCTAAGATTGACTCTAACTATGATATAAATAACTATTAAAATAACGAAATTATCATGAACAGTATCGTGCGTAAAACAGTATTGATATTCTGGCGGAAAGTGGGTTTGTGGGTTTTACCTATACACCTCTGCCTACCCCTTCGGGGACCCTTGTGGGAAGGCGTGAGGATAATTATATATATATATATATATATATATATATATATATATATATTGAGGATATTATAGTAATCAGATGCAACAGATGTTTGAATAGCGAATCTATATGGCGCTTGGCCGAATGTAATTTGAATGTATTGTGCAATATGCCTTCGACGCTAAAGCTTACATACAATCACAAGATCAACCTAAGGGAAAACGCACAGAAACATTACAACAAAACTACAGCACTATATATATATATTGAATATAAAATTTTCATCGTTTGTTAATCACATGCATATTTATGCTCTAACTATAAAAGACAAACATATTTCGAATAAACTATCTACAATTATAACTGGAATGGGAATTTCTCAATTTTTGAGTTCCCACATAGGAAAAAAACATGGAGTTGAGTTTAATTTATTCACCATTGTTTTGAAGCTTATCCCCAAAATAAAACATATTTATTTACATGTGTGATTGGGACAGATTTTAAAGACCTGTTCTATATTTTAAATTGCAATTACCATCACATTAGGCAAGAGGTCTCCCTTGTGTAAAGTGATGGCAATAGCTATTCTTGTACATTGATTGCAATAGCAAGGTTTGGTACCATTTTTCCCATTGATACAACATATACAGAAAGTCATCACTGTCATGTGATAAAATTCTATAACAGGGAACTTTAAACAGTTAAAAAGATGTGTGAGTAGAGAGAACTGGAGGTCTACTCTTTCTGCTTTTGCCATACCTTTCAATCTTCTTCAGAGACTAACATTTAAACTATACCTAATTGAATATGTGTTAAAAGGACTACAACGGGTTATTTACCAGAATTAATACGTTTTGCGGCACTTTGACTAAAGTGAGCGCTTCTGTCCTCCAATGAACATTGTAAATTTTCTGATACATTCAATCTTATGTTAAACCCTAGTATTGTATCACTGGGATATATTATTGTATGAATGCTATAAACAGTTACAGCGTGATACTTGAATAGCACTGGCATGATTTACTATAGAAATAAAAAAAAATGTTACGAATATTTTCTACATGACATTTGTATACCATAGTTTGAGAGTGATTGAAGAAAAAAAGGCGTAGATAAAAGTTTAGTTTTGTATCTATATCAATGAAATTCATAAGAATATATACATAATTTATTTAACATAATTATTACAAAAAGTGAACAGTTTTTCACATTCTTTGCGCAATCAAGGTAGTGTGCCATACATCAACTTGGACTATTTAAGTGTATTTGTACCAGAGTATGAAATATGACAATTGATGCGATTTATATATCTGTCAAAGGGGACCGGCGAAGTTTTCTTCGAAGACAGGATAGGCTTTGCTTTCTTTTTCAAATATGATTTATAATATACGTCTGTCAAAATGTGTAGAATTACCGACTATCATAATTTCCTTTGGTACACTCATTGTTTAGTGGAAATAACAAATATGTAATTAATACATATTAATATTTTAATTTGAGGAATTTATATATTATACCACAAATTCAAATTATACAAGCTTTTAAATGTAAATAACGTTTTTACACCTATGATGTGTTTACAATGTGACTAATCTTCGCTAATAACGTGTTGGAATATGAAAAAGCCAAGAGAACCCGTATCTCGACCACGAAAACGTCTTTTTTATTAAGGGTATAATTTTTATGAATTACATTAATATCACTAAGCATGTTTTTTTTACGAAATCTTTTAATAAATATTTCCGTTCTAACACTAAGTGCACCAATAGTATTGAGGCTACCTAATTATCTGGCGGGTTGTCGAAGTAGTCTATTTTGGGCTCGGGCTGCGCAGGCGCAGGTGCGGGCCGTTGCTGGCTGCGCGCCGCCCACGCGTTGGTGGACGTCAGCGTGGCCCAGCCTCCCGGGGATCTAACGCAGAGAACATTACATCACTGAGCCTACTGACTCGGACAAAACGTGTCCACTTTGTCATTCGTGATGTTACACGCGTTACAGTTAGTGAATAATTGTTTTTAGACAGCGTAGATTTGGTACCTGGTGGAGGTGGTGGAAGTGGTGGAACTGGTGGCTGCGGGTGCGGGCGCACGCAATACGGGCCCGGGCACGCGGCGCTGGCCCGCCTCGCGGCCCAACACCTCCAGCACGCTCATGGCCGGCAGCCACGACTGGGAACACATTCATATAATATATTATCAAGCAGTCTCTCACAGGGTAGGCAGATTGTCTAGACCGTCCACTATGCCTAGTCATACAGCGCCATTCAAAAATACAAATAAATAGATTTGAAGTGTCTGTATATCAAAATAAAAGTTTTTTATTAAGTGCGTATGAAAGTATTAACTAGCTGTGCCAGAGATTTTGTTCGTGGCAAATTAAATATCATTGGTAGATTTTTTTCTTTATAATATATAATTATAATATCTTATAATCTTTAAATAAATATCCTTCTTTTTCGCTAATATTCAAATATCTTAGAGAAATCTATAAGGAAAGCTTAAGCATATAACAGTACCTTCTCCTTGTCTGCAGTAGCGACGACGTTCCTGTTCGGTTCGGCGTCGTAGGCGACGCTCTCACAGCCAAAGTGTTCGCACATTTCGTGGATGAACTGACGCTTTTGACGGTTCATCGAGGGGAACGAGTGGGATCGGGTCTTTTGCTTCGACTGGAAACGAGGACATGTTTTGTTATATCAAGAGTAAATAGATTACTTGCATGCATGGTGCAGTCCTTATTTACTGTTAAAAGAAATACAAAGGCGTATACATAGTCGTGCTTGTGTAACGGCGATGGACTCACCGTCTGTCATGTTGGCACCTTAAATATATCTCTGGCGGAAAGTGGGTGGGTACTACACTAACACACGTGGGTGGGAACAGGCGTGAAGATATTAACACGATTTAGTTGCTTCATACGTATAGTACGTTAGTATGTTACGGAAACTTTAAACATGATTTCGACCTACTTCAAAACGTCGGAAAAAAAAATTGGCATACATCAAGGACCGTTGACAATCCATATCTATTTTATAAATAAAATTAGAGTGTCTGTTTGTTATATTGAAATAACCGCTTTTTACTACATGCATATAAATTTTTATACGGTACATACACCAAAATATATTTTTAACAAATTTTGTCTGTTTTTGTCTGGTTGTCTGTTTGTTCCGGCAAATCTCTGAAACGACTGGTTGCTGATATAAAAAGGAGTAACTTGGGCTACTTTTATTTTAGAAACTGAACAATATTTTTTTGTTAAATTCCACGAAGTCGCGGGCACAACTAATTGAATATATTTAAAAAATAAAAAGGTATATGTAAAGTGACCTTTTTAGCCAAGTGCACGAGCTCGG
>JACCPG010011171.1:0-11819 GCA_016069955.1 Drepana arcuata | reverse complement strand
ATTCAATCCATTTCGTTGCAACCGTGCGCCGCTAACTCTCTCACTGATGTTAAATCAGACCGTGTCAATAAACGTAATGCACGCACGTGCTCACCCTACACGCTCGTCTGCCGTTGTCCAATCGTAGGAGGGCGAGGGCTATCGGCGAGTCTCCGCCAGCCAATCGCGGCTCGTATACGATTTCACTGCGACGAAATCCGCCGATCCCCGCCGACAGGAACCGAAGTGCGCATCGACAACCCCCAGTGCAGCTTCAGCCCCCAAGATGGCGACAATGGTAGCCAGCTCGCCGCCACCCAACCCGCCGATAGCGAAAAAACCTTCTCTGAAAAAATACAAGGCGCCAACGCCCCCGCGTAAAGTGCTCAGCGATGATGAATGTGACAGTGACAAAGACAAAGAAAACAATGTGGTGTCTCCAGACGCGCCGAGCGATTGTGTACAAACAAAGCCAGAACCGGCCGACGACAAACCGGTGTCCAAGGGCTCCCCGCTCGTCAAGAAACTGGCGCCAAAGTTGAACGGCAATGTGGACAGGAGCTCCGTACTGTCCAAGGCAGCGATGTTCGAATCGGGTAGCCCGAGGGCCAAGGACCCGGCTGAAATGTCTTTGCGGGAACGCAAAGCCCTCTTCGAAAAGAACAAGGGTGCTGCTATTATCCCTAAAGCGCCCTTCGGACAAGCGCCCTCCGTCAAAACCCTACACGGTGACAAAGGTAAGTGTTTATTTTTACCGTCTATTTATAGTCGATGCTGACAATGATGTGCAGAAATTCTTATAACACGCAAACACTATGAACAGCGCTTATTATTATTGTAATTGTTCTCCTTTTTGTAGTTGGCCGAATTTAGCCTTGTATATATCATTCAAAAGCGATTCAATGTTTTATAGGACAAACAAGTCGTAAAATACGATAGAATAAATGATGGAATAAGACCAAAATGATAGATGTCCTATCATTTTGGTCTTATTTCATCATTTGATCACACATTTTGTTAAAACAAAACAAAAGAGGTCTGTCCCGTCGTCCGTCGCGTGCAGTCAGGCTACCTGCGAGCACAATGCGCAAAAGGAATTATTATATTGAAATGTTATTCCTTATGGCCTGCAAATTGTATAGTTTTTGTGTGTCCGTCTAAACCGTACTAGCGCTTACACGTCTAAACCTGTACAGATTTTAATTATTGAATGGCATAGAGAGAAGGGATACCTTAAGGGATGACTATGATGTTTTCTTGTGAAGAATTCGAATAAATTTGGCACAGATGCTAGCTGGATATAGCATACTCCTTGTGTTACAAGGAGTATGTTATTATCAAATATTTTAATTATATTTTTATTTACAATAACAACAATTAATAATATTTACAAAGAACAGTTGAAACTAACTACTTACAGATAAAATATTTGTCCCAAATCGGTATCCCGAGGCAACGTGCCAAGAAGACTAGCAGTATTGCCACGCTGGATAGCAACGCTGATTCTCTGAGGAGTATGTTGTTTTAATTTCAGAAAAAAAACTATAAATGAAATAAAATTGTCCGCGGGCGAAACCACGGGGCTTAGCTAAGTATTACTTATTAATGCACTCTTCCAAATATTGTTAACGTCCTTAGGCTGTATAGCTCTAGTTCGTCACCTTACCATTAAACCAGTATGACTCACCAAATAGTACTGGGAATGTACCATTTAAATAGAATATTTTCCTCTCGCCGCCGAACCCTTTAAAACTCTCAAGCCAGTCTGCAAATAAACAGTCGTAGCACTAGCAAAGTGCATTCACTCGGGAAGTTGGACTCTGAGAAATGTTCTTTTGGACATAATAACATGGATATAAATGACGTTCGAAGTTTTGAATGCGTGCAGTTAACAAAAGCCAATGGCGACCACTTTGGTGGTTAAATTCTTGGTTCACCGCAGCCAAGGGATCAAGTTACCGTACCGAACAAACGTACGAATGGCTTCTTGTAGGTGTACATATATGATAACCGTTTATTCCCCTTTACGAACTCATTTAACAGTTTACAGTAACAATGAATAATAAGGATAATAATAATATATGTATAATATATCCTCACGCCTTCCTACAAGGGTCAGCAAAGGGGTAGGCAGAGGTGTATAGGTGGTACCCATACACCCACTTTCCGCTAGAAATATATTTTAGGTGCCAACGTGACAGACGGCGAGTCCGTCGCCGTTATTCAAGCACGACTATACGCTTTTGAATTTCTTCCCAGGCGAGTCCAGGTTTCTTCCCGATGTTTTCGTTCACCGTAAAGTTCGTGGTGGGACTAATATCTGTACTTAAGCTCAGAACTTGCGATCTTTATGTCTTAGGCTAACTACTCGAACCACTCGGCCATCATGGCTATTGATCCTTTCCACTCCTATCCACGACTAGAATATTCTAAAGTCGATTAACATTTTTTTTATGTCAAGCTATATCCAAATGATCCGTCTCTCGTTAGACTAGTCTTAAAACTACATTCTATTGAAGACTAAAAGGTCAAATATAATATTCAAGTTCTTCTCCAGTAATTATTATATGAGACGTGCAATTTTGAGCCTTATGACGTGATCTAGTCTGCCGTCTTGATAGACACAGTTTTTGCTCAACAGATAACTAGGTATTATGAATTATTTATAAGGTCATTGAAGCATAGTCTCGATGCAAATTGATTTGATTATCTTGTAGCCGGGCCACGTGTTGCTACGGATAACTCGTTTGGTGTTAAAGAAAGAGGTGGACTTCATGAATATAATTAGTATGTTGCTTTTCACCCACTAGATGGCGCTGTCGTACCGTAAAAGTATATCAAATAGCGGTAATAATTTGGTCAAATAGTTTCATTACTTGTGTGTTGCTCTTGCGTCTTTCGTAAATGTACTTATATACACGTGACAGTTTTTGGCGAGCTCTACCCTTTCGAAATATCCCATGGTGATACACGATATTATTGGTTTTTCAAAAAAGCCATATCCCCTATTTCAACTGGGTTAAGTTTTATTATCGCTACAAAACGCCTATATCCCAAACGCTCCATTATCCCATCTATATTTATAGTAAATTTTTCAAAATTAATCTAGCTGTTAGTGTGAAAGCGTGTCAGACAGGTAGACAATCAATCAGTTTATTTGTAAGCAAAAGTAAAAAGAACGTCAACAGAACTAGAAACCGACGTATGAAGAGACTGATGAATGTGGTCGAAGCGAAAGAGGTATGTAAGTCTAGAGAGAACTGGCGCTCTATACTCTCTTCCTACCCCGTTAGGGACTCGGCGTGATGATATGTATGTATGTATGTACAATACAATGCTTTGTTAAGTCATTCACTTTCAAGACAGTCACTTTCGGATTTATATATATTATTTAAACCAGTACCTATATTACGTGTCTTTTTGTATTGCGTCTACAAAGCAAATCGTAGATCAAGGATATAACCCTCGAATTAAATTGTTTTATTCTAGTATGAATAACCTTATTCAGTAACTTCATTATTAGTCATAATCGCACGTCACACCGATTTCCAAGTGACTACGCCTCGTCAATATGCGTGCTTACCTAAAATTAATCCTTTCCTCTGCAATGACGTCAAAATAACGGAAAAATTTATAAAAATACCTTTATTTTCCTCATACCTACTATTACGTATATTACCGTACTGCAGTAGCCCAGTGGAGAAAAAGTACCAACGAAAATCTACCATTTCTTTTACTTATTAATATCTTTCCGCCATTTTAATTATTTTAAATTAGTGCATGTCAAACACATGGTAATGTAATGTTTTGTTTTCTTAAATGAATGTATTTGTTAAGTGTTATTATATTATATGAATATTAGCATTCTGCACTCTTCCTTTTACAGTTAGGTATGTCAAATTTCATACCCGACTAGTATGAGTGGTATAAAGTTTATCGTAGTGTGAGCAACCACAGCAGAGTCATGTAAATTCAAATCTCGGTCGTGGAAACTATATATCTTCACGCCTTCCCACAAGGGTCCCCGAAGGGGTAGGCAGTGGTATGTAGGTAGTACCCACCCAAACCCACATTCCGCCAGAGATGTATTAAAGTTGCACGACTATACATGTATCTTTGAATGTATATGTTATGTTAAAAATAATAATATGTTATATTATTATTTTCAAAGGTATGCAGGTTTCTCGAATTTTTCCTTTATCTTAATAACCCGTCGTGTGACTACTGTACTTAGTTCAAATAAACTCATTGATACAGTCGGGATTCGAACTGCAATCTTTGTGTTGCAGGCAACCACTCGAACCACTCGGCCACCACTACTCTCTATAATAAACTTGTTACTGATTTTACGAATATTCAAGGAAAACCTTACATTTATGGAAATCGTCGCAAGGTTACTTGCAAACGTTTCTAGTCATTCAAAGATGTAAGTACTCTCAAATTTGAGATACTTACTTGCCATCTGTCATGTTGAACTCGAATACATAATTTATTCTCATAATACAAAAAAACTACGATACTAAAATAATAAGCTTTACCCATTTAAATACTCCCCGTCATTATTCAAATGTATAAATTACTCGTAAACAAGATTGATAGCTCAGGCTAATGATATCATAAGTAAATAGACGTTATTATACGGGCTCCACAAGTGGCGCATTAATACTTGGCAGTTTAATTTATATAATAATATAAAATATATCCTCACGCCTGCCCACAAGGGTCCCCGAACTGGTAGGCAGAGGTGTATAGGTAGTTCCCACACAACCACTTTCCGCCAGAGATATATTTTACGTGCTAACGTGAAAGATGGCGAGTCCTGCAGGTTTCCTCTCAACGTTTTCCTTTACCCTAAAGCTTCACAGTCAGGAGCCGCTGACTAGACCATACGACCGTGAGTAATAATAATAATACTCGTGTTCTTAAAAACCTCTGTGGCTGCCGAGTGCTTTCAATGGTAGGTACTTTGCATAACATTCGAACTCCGGAGATGTTATCAGTGACCTTTTTCTGAAGATTACTTATTTATCACACCACAAGGTGAACGGTGACGAAAAAGATCCTAAAACTTGCTTATAGTCCTGCCATCTGTCACGTGGGCTATGTAAGTACATATATCTTCGGTGCAAAAAAAGCCGTTCCACCTGTACTTACTCCTTCGGGAAGCCTAACGGGAAGGCATAGTTAAAATGCTTACAGGCAGAGCACTTCCGATGTGCTACTTAGGTTTCATTGTGTCACAATATGCACCACCATTTTTTAAATGAAGTATTCGTTTTGTTTATGACAAGGTCATGTATATTTTCTTTGCCGTTTAAGATCGCCTTTTGAAGAACTGTCATACAACGGGATCCGACAGATACTGTTTCGGTTTTCACAAATTGTTTGTTTAACTATCTGTGTCACCTGGTTAGCTTGGTGGAGCGTCAATGACGCGCTCGTGACATTTTTCATTATCATCGGCCGGTAACCCTTTAATCCAATCCTTGTTGATATACTTTTCGCAAAGGTACTAAACCTTTCAACCTTTTTCTGGAAACACCGGTCTTTTCATACATGCACGCCTGTTTCGAGTATTCTTGACATACCCATCCTTGAGTGTCCGATCGATTTTAATCTAGGTAGTTGGAACGTTGTCAAGACTTCATGTGTTTAAGAAGAAATTAAAAACCTTTGTATCGCTCTATTATCTTTGCCTACCCCGTGAGGGATCTGCGTGATGCATGCATGAATTGTGCCCAAGGTAAATCAAGGTAAAACCAGGTAAATACAAATTTGCGACAGTGAAGGTGCAAAACAAAATTTACCTGGTTGTTATTTTCTCGAATAAAACGTTTGATTGAGAACTAGCATCCATTTTAATTTGACACCATTTTTTATATTAGTAGCATAGAATGTGTGGTTAGTCTCGCCAACTGACATGTTGGCACCTAATTATATCTCCGAAGTTGTTACACTTCTGCCTAGCGCTTCGAGGACCCTTGTAAGAAAGCGTAAAGATAAATTAATCAATGAGCATTGATTGATTAAAGAAAGCAGTAACCCAATTCCGCCCGTGTCGTGTTTGAACAAATATAATTCGCAACACAATAGACCAATTATTGCTCAACTCTTAGCGGTGATGAATGCTTACAAATGCTAATGGCATTGTCTACCAGGGAGGCAATTAACTTGAGTTTTGTTGGAGTCACGAACAGGCAATCTGGTGACGCGAAGTGTTGAGCACTCTTGAGTTGACATGCCGTAGCGTGTTATTATAATTATCACGAATATACATGACTTTGAATATCTTCTCAAACGTATGTAGGTTTCCTCCTAATGTTTTCCTTCATGGTAAAGCTCGTGGTGTTATAAATCACTGTACTTAAGTACAGAAAATCTTTTTTGTAAAAACTGCGGGATTGTAGGTAACAACTCAAACCACTTGGCTATCACACTAAGCTTTTATATTCCTAATTATGGTGTTGCTAATGTTCCTTAAGACCCTCAAAATTGGAAATGAACATTTCCTCAAGAAGACTGTTTGAAGAAAAGATCCCTGCAGAGTCACTAATGTGCGAGCGATGCTCTTAGTGTTGCCAGAGTACTTAGGCGGCGGTGACCGCTTACCAACGTACATGCTTGTTTGCCCCATCAATAATATAAAAAAAAAATTGATGGTCAGCGATCACTGCGTAATTCTTTCATTACTTGCTGTTTAGTGACGGTACGTAAGCCTTGTGAATTATTATGGTGGCACTACTTTAGTCAGACTCAACGCACCACGAAAGGCCGTGTAGGTTTTAATTGAAATAAAATTATATTTAAAAATACATGGGGTACTTTTTAAGATATTATCAAAATGATAATCCTTCTACTCATATCTATCTATACAAATAAATCAAATTGGAGTGTCTGTTTGTCATATTAAAATAACCGCTTTTTATTAAATGCGGATGCGGAATATGGATGTAAACGGTACATACACCAAAATATTTTTTTTTTTACAATTTTTGTCTGTCTGTCTATCTGTTTGTTCCGGGTAATCTCTGAAACGGCTGGACCGATTTTAACGGGACTTTCACTGGCAGGTAGCTGATAGTAAAAGGAATAACTTAGGCTACTTTTATTTTAGATTCTAAACTATATTTTTTTTATAAATTCCACGCGGATGAAGTCGCAGGCACAGCTAGTAATTAATAAAGCGGTAAAGTATGTAAGCTTGTGAGCTTGCGCTCTCCGTGCACTTACCCACCTACGGGAGTGGAAGGGGTAATCTTATACATCTTTGTATGAATTAAACACGGATGATGAAGTGAAGCAAAAAATTATATAATTTATTCGCCAGAACACGGTTAGGTATTTAACGAGATGTTTAATAATTGACCACGTAATATTTTCATGCGAATTTTTCTGTAGGTATCCATAATATTTATAAATGTATTTTTTTTTATTTATTTATTTATCTACATACTTATATTATCAAGACAGGTACCCAATGCATTAAAAAAGCTACAGAGAACCTGATAACAGGTTAAGAGTAACTCTCATTATGGATACGTCTACACTGCCAGTCTATAATATTCCACAGACCATAAAGTACTTACACGTGGCGCATTATTTGTTTAAGTCTGTTCTTACATCCTGTAACAGTTCAACAATCGCCTTTGTAGACTGATGGCGACACTGTAGAGAAAGTTTGGCAAACTAAACGTATTGATTTTTATTTTAAACGTATTGAATAAATAAATGCAGGTAAAGTGAGTTTTTATCAATGAGATGTTCTTAACAGGAGTATCTACTATATATGTGGTGTGAACATTCGTTGTCACAAGAGCTTAAAGGTAAAGATAAACAACGTGGGCATTAATCTCTATTCATCTTACATATGTTATAAATGCGAAAGTTTCTGGTCAAGTTTCAGGTCACAAGGGTCCCGACGGGGTAGGCAGGGTTTCTTTAACACACATATATACATACATATCATCACGCCAAGTCCCTAACTGGGTAGGCAGAGAGTATAGAGCGCCAGTTCTCTCTAGACTTACATACCTCTTTCGCTTCGTCCACATTCATCAGTCTCTTCATACATGCTCGTCGGTTTCGAGTACTCTTAACGTTCCCGTCCTTCAGAGTCTGATCTATTTGATCCAGGTAGTTGGAACGTGGCCTTCCTCTGCCTCTTCTTGCACACACTTTTGCTTTGTATATCTGTTTCGTCAATCTTTCTTCACTCATCCTTTTTATGTGTCCACATATATAACACTACTACAACTGAGATACTAACATTATAGGCGGTGAGTTATGTAACATTTTTACATATTAACTACAGCATGCCTGTCTTCAGGTCTGCAATACCATGGGCCAAGGCGCCCCATCTGGAGGTTCCACACTTATAGCCATAAATTCGTTATAATTTCTCATGCTCTGTATGCAATAAATGTACAGTTCTTGAACACAATTAAATCCCTTAACAATGTTATAATAGAGGAAATAATACAAGACCCCTTAATTCCGGTCCCGAACCGCATCATTAGAAAACATTTCGCCGACAAAATTGACTGTTGTTATGCTATCAGTCATCGTAACGACATATTTCGCCCAACTGTTTGCGGCCGGCGATGTGGAATCGAGATCTCAGACAGTGAAGCATACATACATACGTACATATTATTATGATCACCAGCTCTCTGCCTACCCTGTAAAGGCAGAGAGCTTAGAGCGCCATCTCTCTTGAATTGGTTTAAAACTGTTGAATTCTATCAGTGTTTGTGAGTATGTTCGTTACCCATTCCTGCTAGGACGCTTTAACGGGATTGGATTGGCACATCTATACTAATATTATAAAGCTGAAGAGTTTGTTTGTTTGTTTGAACGCGCTAATCTCAGAAACTGCTGATTGGAATTGAAAAATTATTTTTGTGTTGGATAGTCCATTTCTCTAGGAAGGCTTTAGGCTATATAACATCACGCTACGATCAATAGGAGCGAAGCATAAATGAATAATGTTGCCAGAACGGGAAAAAATATTCTTTTTTGAGAGCTTCCGTTGCGTATGCTGCGTAAACGGTTTAAGTTACGAAAATATCATGTACTAGCTGTCCCGCCCAGCTTCGCATGAGTGAAAATTTACATACATATCATCACACCGAGGCCCTAACGGGGTAGGCAGGGAGTATAGAGCGCCAGTTCTCTCTAGACTTACATACCTCTTTTGCTTCGTCCACATTCATCAGTCTCTTCATACATGCTCGTCGGTTTCGAGTACTCTTAACGTTCCCATCCTTGAGCGTCCGGTCGATTTGATCCAGGTAGTTGGAACGTGGCCTTCCTCTGCCTCTTCTTGCACACACACATAGATACAACACAAAAAGAGACAAACAAGATATTTTGAGGTAATATCCTCACGCCTTCCCACAAGGGTCCCCGAAGGGGTAGGCAGAGGTGTATAGGTAATACCCACACACCCACTTTCCGCCAGAAGTATATTAGGTGCCAACGTGACAGATGGCGAGTCCATCGCCGTTACTCAAGCACGACTATACATACGCCTTTGAATCTCTTCTCAGACGTATGCAGGTTTCCTCTCGATGTTTTCCTTCACCGTAAAGCTCGTGGTGTGACTAATCACTGTACTTAAGTTCAGAAAAACTCATTGGTACAGTCGGGATTCGAACTTGCGACCTTTGCGTCGCAGGCAACTGCTCGAACCACTCGGCCACCACGGCTCTATTTTGAGGTCTTTCTTTATAATAAGAAAGCAGGTGATTTTTACCCAAATATAACTTTTAAAGGTTACGCGTTGGTACTTCTCAATAATCTATACTACCCGTTATATTAGATTGTACCAATGTCTAGTGTATGTATATGATTTTATATTTGGTAACAAAATGAATAAATTATATGTATAAACTATAATCCTTACTAATATTATAAATGTGAATGTAAGTTTGTTTGTTACGCTTTCACGAAAAAACTACATAACCGATTATCATGAAAGTTTGTACACATATTCCTGGAGGTATAAGAAGTAACATAGGATACTTTTTATTGAAAAAAAAAACATTTTGACGACTGAAAAAAAGCCGGTTTACTGATATTTTTTTATGGTGATAGCTTATACCCAGGATTAAGACATAGGCTACATTTGAATCCCGAAAGATTCAAAGCTCTAATATGATAAAGGCAAAAATATGTATGTTGCTCTTTCCACGCGGGCGAAGCCGCGGGCATAAGCTAGTCTATATATATATATTTAGACCCCATTTGTGAACTCACTCATCACGAAATCTCAGGAACTAAAAGGCCGATTTACTTGAAATTTGGTAGGAGTATTCCTTGCTAGTGCGGTGTAGAGGTCTGCTAAGAACGCATTTTATGAAACTCCACCCGCAAGGTCGTATGCGGGGGCGTTAAATAAAAATCGTTTTCAACTATTGCTTCCATAGGTATGAAACTTGGTATATAAGGTTTCCAATAATGAGCTCCTTGGATCCTACCCCAGGATTGTTGTATTGTGTTGGCAGCAGAGGGATTAGTCTCATTATGCTGCCAATACAGTACAACTCTCCGAACACAGAGTGGCTACGCGCAAGTGATACTTCGGTATTGTAAGCGTAAATAGTCTGCGGTAACCGTTTTCCATCGGGTGGGCCGTATGCTTGTTTGCCACTCTTGTTGTATAAAAAAAATGTCAGTCAGTTTCTAACACGATATACCTAGCAGTTAGTGTTAACAGCCATGTTCAGCCTTGGAGCTGAATACTTAGTTTCTAAACAAGTTGATGATCCTTCCTATCTCAGAACACAATCTGCATTAAATATATTCTCAGAATGTTAAAAGGATCCGAAGTCATTGCACTTATGTTTAAAAAGGTCGTTTGCTCGGGTCGCATCATATTTTTGGTACAAACCCACCACACCACAAACACACCACGCAACTTGTATAGCACTGGTAACGCAAAAACGTAGTCTGATGGTAAGCGGCGGCTTGTGGTGTGACTAATCACTGACTAATCTGAAAAACTTACTGCTACTGTCGGTATTCGAACTTTCTGTCGCAGGCAACTACTCGAACCACTCGGCCACCTCGGCTCTGTGTCAAAACAGGGTCGGCAGCGCGAGAGCGAAACCTCTGCTGTTGCAAGTCTAATGGGCGGCGGTAACCGCTTACCATCAGGTGTTTGCCAGTCCCAAATTACCAAGTGCTATTATTATTATATTTTAATTCTCCACTTCCCCAAACGACCCGGTCCTTTATGAAGACTTGCGAGGAGATACATGTAGGGGCACTAGCTGTCCAGCCCAGCTTCGCCCGGGTGAAAAAGTTTAACTGCCTGAAACACGATCGCAGCTCCACCAATCGGGTCCAATTGTGATGTAAGCTATCCTATCTTTTAAGTTGGATCAAACTGCACACGGTGTGCAAATTTGACTGAAATCGGTTAAGTAGTTTAGGAGTCCATCGCGGACAAACAACGTGACACGTAATAATTTATATATTTGTATTAAGATTATGAGCCGTGTTGGCCGAGTGGTTCGAGCAGTTGCCTGCGACGCAAAGGTCGCAAGTTCGAATCCCGACTGTACCAATGAGTTTTTCTGAACTTAAGTACAGTGATTAGTCACACCACGAGCTGAACGGTGAAGGAAAACATCGAGAGGAACCTGCATACGTCTGAGAAGAAATTCAAAGGCGTATGTATAGTCGTGCTTGAGTAACGGCGATGGACTCGCCATCTGTCACGTTGGCACCTAATATACCTCTGGCGGAAAGTGGGTGTGTGGGTATTACATATACACTTATACTTGTGGGAAGGCGTGAGGATATATTATATTATATTATTATTATTATTTAAGATT